>VWYE01015241.1:0-60105 GCA_013398995.1 Alaudala cheleensis
CTTTATTTCATTAAGCTGCTTTTACCAACAGTGACTTTTCAGCATAAGCATTTTCAAAAATTGTGGCCAAACACACAGACTGGTAATTCTCTCTTCTCACCCAAACACACTATCAACCTCAGTCCCCAGTTGCAAACGCTCTACATAAAGCATATTTTCATGTGAAATAATCCCACAGTATATGACCTTGCAATTTTACACTTAAATTAGTAGCAGGGAGAAACACGCAGCACCTTGGAATCAGAATGGATTTTCCCAGCAAGTTTCATTTCCTATCATACCCGATTCAAGATTAGATACGTGATTTCACTTCAGAGAAGTACAATATTGATTGTTATCTTATGCCTTTCTCCTTTATTCAACATACAATACCATCTCAAGGACCCTGATGCTTTTGCAGCTGTGCAACAGGTGAGGAGTTACATATATGCAGAGAATTTTCACTAGTGAATTGTTTATTGTGCATGATGCAGGGTCATGGCTGTTCTTCATTCATTTGGCAAATTGATTATAGCTCCTTAAAGCCTCTCAAGCAGCACAAAACAGACAGAAGAATTACGAGCTAGTTTAGTGCATTTTACCTTGATAGAAAGAGCTTGTAGCTCAGAGAAGCAGGTAGGAAATTATATATACACACAGCCTTCAGCTTGAGGCTTTCACTGCAAGCTGCATGACTAAATCAGAGGCTTATTAGTACCTTGCTGATGACTTTGCTTTGAAAATGTACTGGGGGAGGAAAAAGGTTGTTTGCTACTGGCTAAGGGGATGTGTAGCTGGAATATTTATCAAACCACTCTAACTGGTTGACATATGTTATTCAAAGAGCAATCTTAAAAAAAAAAAAAGAGGTATAACTGTGCTAACTGATGGAGTTTATCATGCGTTTTTTACACATTTTACATTTGCTAAAATTGTAAGCAAGATTTCATGCCAAATTTAGATTTGAATCCAAACCTAAATTTCATGCAGTATCTGAGGCTGGGCATAGGCATTCCAGTAATGATATTTGGTAGCTTTTCCATTATTTAACAGATTAGGGCAATTTGGCACCCTGGCACACTGCTGTGATTTTCCCCAGCCATGAACCAAGCCCCACATGGCCACTCCCTCACTTCCCCACCAGTAGGACTGGGGAGAGAACTGGCAGGGCAAAAGCTAGAAAACTTGTGAGTTAAGCTTCAGACAGTTTAATAGGAAAAGCAAAAAGTGCATGTACAAGCAAAACAAAACAAGGAATTAATTTGGTGCTTCTCAGGGGCAAGCAGGTGTCAAACCATCTCCAGGACAGCAGAGCCCTATCACACATAACAGCAACTTGAGAAGACAAACACCATTACTGAAAATGTCCCCCTTCCTTCTTTCTGCAACTTTACATACTGATCATGATGTTACATGGTCTGGAATGTCCCTTTGGTCAGTTTGGGCCACCTGTCTGGGCTGTGTCTCCTCCCAACCTTCCAGGCCCCCCTGATTTCCTCACCAGCATGGCCTTAGGGGGCAGGAACAGCCTTGGCTCTGTGTAAGCCCTTCTCTCTATAAACAGCTCTGTATTATCAGCCCTGTGTTCAGCATTGAAATAGAAAAGTCAGCCCCATACCAGCCACTGGGAAGAAAATTAACTCTACCCCAGGTAAAACCAGCCCACAGATGGAACAGGAAAATTCTGCAGACTGCATATAATGTATCTGATCTATCCTGCATATGACATTCCACACAGAGCTGACTGTGGGTACAACATGGGTGTCCCTCAAATATGTCAGCATCAGCAAAAGTCACGAAACCAAAACCATCCAGAAACAAGAATGTTTAATTTGCTAAATGCCTCCTGCATTTTCACAGACTCACTTTTGGGGGCAAGTTCCCTAGGATATACACCTGCTTTATAAATAGGAATATCAATCTGGAAGATAAAATTCAATCAAAACACCCAGCCTGTAAGGTTTAGTGAGAACAAGGCCAGACCAGATTAAAGACAGAGCACTCAGTTGGAAGGGACCTCAAGGATCACTTGGTCCAACCTCTTTTGGCAAAAGTGTGGTCTAGACAAGATGGGAGAGTACCCTGTCCATCTGAAATATCCAGCACTGGAGAATTCCCCACTTCCCTTGAGAGATTATTCCACATGGCTGATTGTTCTCATTGTGAGCAACTTTTTTCCTGTGCTCAATCAGAATCTCCCATGGAATAACTTGGACCCATTACCCTTCCTCTTTTCCACATGACTATTGGTAAAAAGGCAGTTTTCATCTGTAGCCACCCCTGAATACTGGGAAATGGTGATAAGGTCTCCCCTAAACCTTCTTTTCTCAAAGCCAGCTCTCTCAGCCTTGCCTCACAGGGCAGCTTTCCAGTCCTTTGATCATCTTTGTTGTGGCCCTTCTCTGTATCCTCTCCAGTCTGCTCCTATGAACTATAATCCTGAGGCACCAGGCCAGATCATCCTTGTAAGGCTGACACAGAATGAGGAGATGTTTAGGAAGGCTGTATTTGTAGGATAGGATTTGTAAATTTTTTGAGAGCCAGTTTAATAATTTCCATGCATTTATTAAATTTATTCAATTTTCAAACAAGTGCCTTGTTTCAGAAAGTCACAAAATAGGTTCTTGTTAAGACTTCTGGCACTTTATTTCACTGCCAAAGACTGACAGTATTCCCTCCCCCCCTGCCTCACCTTTTTTCTCCCTGAGAACTGCTGTATAACTAGGACTTCCAAAAATATTAATTTGCCCTCTGCTTGTCAAGATTCATGTACTGTTTTCAAGCACTGACAGCAGATACTTACAATTACATCATTTGTCATTTGTTGGGGCCATTTCTCACCCATGTAAATAAGTATAGTAACACAATAAACTGGAAGAAAAGTCTGGCTTGAAAACTAGATGCCTCAATTGAAGATGTCACAGCAGAATCTGTACATTCACTACTTAATAGCAGAATACAAGTGGCAGCATTTGCAGACAGAATATTTAGGTTGCTCAGGCTTATAAAAAAGTCTGAGAGAATGTCAAAAGGAGAGATAAAACACAGTGACTGCTGTCATTCCATGACAAAAGCATTGTGTACACTGAATAGATAATTAGTGATTGTAAATCTCCTGTAAGTGAGGGGAGAAAGATTTTGAATTCATTTGACACATCTCTAACAATACCCACTACATTTTAGTCAGTCGTGAAGAACAAGGTAAACAGAAAGACCGAGATAGCAAATAATTGAAAATACATCATGAAATCAATTACACACATTCATCAAAAATAACATTTTCCCTCCCCATCACTTTTTGGAGGGAAGTGCTGGCAAACAAGAAATCCAAACACAGTTAAGAGAAGTCTGTAGGGGAATGGACAATTTTCAAGAGAAAATGAATGTACAGAACAGAACTAATCAGTCCAAGGAACAGACTAAGAAATAACAGAAGTATACAAATAATGAATATGGTGCCTAATAAGAACCATGGTACATCTACTTATCCATGATCATTCTGCAATTACAAAGCCCTATTAAACACCTCACAGATTTAAAATAGTTGGGTAGCAAGATTTTACAACCTCATATGAATATGACAATCTTCAAGACTAACAAGAGTGTTCAAATTCTGGGGACAATGAGGACACTTAAAAGTGGGAAAACAAAGAGCATAATTGTTTGAGATTTAGTATAATCCAAATTAAAATTTTTTTCTAGAAGAAATTATCTGCTGCATGCTGGTTATTCTCAGTGTCTCCCACTGTAATGTTTAATTTCCTAATGTATCTAGATCTGTGAGTTTGATCTGTTATGGTAATTCCATTGCACTAAAAATCAATTAAATTATTAGCTTGTTGAGAATATTTTTTTTCCTCCCCATGACACAATTACCCTTTTTCTAGAACAACCTGAAGTATTCTGGCAAATACTTGCACTATCTGGTAAACAATAGTGTTTAGATATGGTTGGATATGGTTGGATGACGGAATTTTCATCTTTCCCTAAAAGCAGGCACCATATTTAAGGTAAAACTCTAAAAGGGAAAACTAGTCATATGTGCAGGAACCTTAGTTTGAAATTCCTTCTAAGGGTCCTTTTTCCATTGTTCCTTAGGCAGGCAACAGAGAGATGAACCTTATTTGGAAGCGCAGACTGTGCCAGATGGAGCAGGCTGGTTTAAAAATCAAAGGGACACAAGGGCCTGTTTTCTGTAGGAGATAAACACAAAATGTTCTGCACTGCCAGAGTGAGTACAAGCCCTCCTGCACCTTGGTGCAGCATGCATTAGTTGGCTTTGAACTGCTCTGACGCCCACTTTGGCTGAGCTGCATCGGGTCCAGGAGCACCATCATCACTTAATGCTGCTTCCCAGTATTGTCAGTGAGTGTAAAGTACTGGTCTTAATCTGCTGTATTTAACATTCTTAGGTTGAGTGCCTGAAATATTCAATGATAAGCTATTAGTGGGATGATATGGCCTCTGCAAACCACAAACATCAGTTAAGCTTTAGAAAAGCTCTCGAATTGCCATTTCATGGGACTTTTTCTTAGAAGGAATAATGGTGAAGGGAGCATAAAGTGAGCAGAAGCCATTGGGTCTGAGAATCCTTTCTGTGTTAATACCCAAGAACTGTTTGGGTGTCCTTTAGAAGGCATAAGTACTATGAAGAGTTGCAGAGAATTGAAAGTATTAACTACACATGAAGGTCTCCCTCTTTCTGGAATTAATGTCTGAAATCTCACCAAAATTCTCATAAACATCACAAGATTCTTTCCAGCTTCTTACTGGACTAAACCCACTACTTTTTTCCCTCCCCTATATAATAACCACCTCATAGCTTGCAGTTAATATGGAACAGCCATACAAATAAAGTGAGTAATATTTAGCAATTTGGGGTTCGATAAAATTCCTATTTGAACTGGTTTTTATTCATTATTTGCATTCAGAAAAACTTCTTGTAATGTCTTTGCCTAGTTAGGACTTGGTTTCCAGGTAGTAAGATGAAGAATCCTTTATGAACTTGGAGATACATACCTAATGTCTGTAGTCAAATATTTTCCAAAATACACAATCATTTGTCTGCAGTATTACAGTGATAAATAAGGGTTTCTTCTGTAACTCTGGATAGCTTTGTTACTATACTGTGCCTACTGTACAGGACTTACAAGAATATAGATCAGAAATGTATTCACAGACTACAGCTCCCTGAAAGGAGGTTGCAGCAAACTGGGGGTCAGCCTCTTCTTCCAGGCAACCCGTGAGAGATTGAGAGGAAATGGCCTCAAGCTATGCCAGGGAAGGTGCAGGTTGGACATCAGGAGGAATTTCTTCGCAGACAGGGTTGTTAAATATTGGAATGGGCTGCCCAGCAAGGTGGTGGAGTCACCACCCCGGAGGTGTTCAAGATAAGACTGGTCATGGCACTCAGTGTGGCCATAGGTTGGACTCAATCTGAGAGGCCTTTCCAAGCTAATTGATTTTGTGTGATTCTGTCCTGCCCATGCTCCTTTCCTGTGCTCCTGTTCACTGCCAGAGCACGGCACACAGAAATGTTATTGATTTAGAGTAAACACTACTGGCAACAACCAAAACATTGGTGTGTTATCAACACTATTCTCATACTGAATCCAAAAACCAGCTCTGTACCAGCTGCTAAGAAGAAAATTAACTCCATCCCATCTGAAACCAGGACAAGCCAGGACCAGGCTGCACATACTATAGTTTTTCCTTTCTTTTAAACTTGAAACATTTTTCTGAACTGGTTCAAATGGTGTCATTTCTAATTTATCCTTTCTATGTCTTTTCATGTAATCACTAGACTGTAAGCATGAGAATGTGGTAAGGTTTTGAGAATTTTTGAATACTGTGAGGACAAAAATGTATTTAAATACATTACCCTGAACTCTCTTCAGTTTTTTCTTTGAGGGAGTTATGTGGGCTAGTGTTATGGAAAAACACACTATACAAATGGAACCACACCACTTGAAGAAATTAAGGACTTTGAAGTACTGGAAAAGCATCCCATCTTCCTACCATGACGACAGCAATAGTATGTTCTGTTAGAGCTCTTGAATATGATCAAGATAATCAGATGATGGTGTTGTTACTAATAGCTGCAGCCCTTTATCATTTTGATTAGGTAAAGGAAGAATTTGAGGAAGAATATGATAGATAATACAAAGCTGGTTTATACTCAGAAATGAAGTGCCATGAAATGAGTGGCATGTCTCAGGAGTCTGTTTAACATTTTCATCAGTTCCTTACCCAGCGGGATTCCCTGGAAGCACTCAAGGTCAGACTGGATGGGGCTCTGATCAATCTAATCTAGTTGAAGATGTCCCTCCTCATTTCAGGGGGTGGACCAGAGGGCCTTTAAAGGTCCCTTCCAACCCAACAAATTCTGTGGTTCAACAACTTTATGAAATACTATGTTTGAACTTTGCTATAATTAATTAGGATAGGAAGTCAAAACAGGGCTCTTCCAATAGTGATGTTTCTGAGTGGCCTTTTAGAGGCTCTAAAAACAAAGTCTGTTTGAAAAATAAAGTAAGTGAGCAATCTGTTAGCACACTAGAGCCCAGACAAGTCACTGGAAGCCTAAGTCATTCAAGAGTTCCCTCATTTATTAGAACTTGCATCACAAGAAGAAATTTTACGTAATTAAAATAGTTACTTATATCATACCTGTTTAAATGGCACTAGCAGAGTCTCTGAATGACAGATACCCAGTATTTCTGGTGTTGACAGATTTTCACAAAATGCCATTCATCAGTCTTGGCATAGTTACTCCTATTGAAATAGGAGCCACAAATGTTAACTCAACATGTACAAAGCATTTAAGGTTTAATCAAAGTAATTCTATTTTTGAAGTTTTGATTGACAAGCTCTTCTTTCTGCCCCCTTAACTCAGCTACGTCATTATTAGTGCACACACTTCTGATCAACAGATCAGTAAATGTCTAGGTTGATCTAACCATGATTTGCCCACACAGGAGGGTAAATATATTGTTTGTAATGCAGATCCATTAACCTCCTGCATAACAGATCATGCTGCTGTGTTCCAGGCATGTAGACCTTCCCTGCAAAGAAGAGTTCATCTCTTCAACAGATGCTGCAATACTCATTAATACAGGCTTTGCAAGGGGAAGGCTCTGCTCCAAGCAGGGCTATTGACAAAGATGGGTTTCTCTCAATGTACTCAGAAGCAGAATACAGAATGATCTGGAGGCTTGGGCTGTTGTAAGAGCTGCTTTCAAATCCTGAATACTCATTTTGGAAGAAAGAGGTTTTAATATCTTTTAAAATACAATTTCAAACCAAGAAAATAAATACTGATTATTTGTTTTTTAAACCAAATAATAATAAACATTTCTCACAAGTGGATCATATTCATCTAAAGACAAAATGCACTGTCAAAAGTTTTTTTGTTCTTAGCATGAGTTGTAAGCTGATATAAATAAAAATAAAGAAGAACGGTGTTCAAACTTGGAGGATGGCTATATAAATTGGAAGCAACTGGTAAATCAGAGGCCAGAAGCTTCAAACTACTGGCACTGAAGACTGATTCTTTATAGTACAAGATTTTTTTTCCTGGGTACATACAAATCAGTCATTCACATATAAAATGCATAAAATGTTGAAGCTCACCTTTTGGAAACCTACATTGACTTCCACTTCAAGTAAGCTTGCTCTCATCATCACTAAGACCTACTGAATACTAAATGCAGAGCCCTAAGTGCTTCCAAAATATTTCATATTCTATTTAGTTTTTGTTTTTTTTAAACCCACACAAAGAAGGGATAAATTTAAAACATACAGAGAATATAAGAAGTACTGAAGAAATTAAAGGACTTTTTTGTATATGACATTTTCAGTACAAGTTCTCTCATTGCTCTACCCTAGCCACAATATGTGCCTAGCACTTTGCAGTCATACTTTCTCAGTGCTGCTGGTACTCTTGTACCACACAACACCACTATCTGTGCAGAAAGCCTCAATTATTTTGAGGCACTTTGTCAGAGATAAGCTCAGCAAAAGCCATCCTGTTGTTTAGAGAGGGGAGCATGTCATTGTAGAAGGGACTGTGACCACTGCCTGCCAACTGTGTTTATAAAACAGAAGCAGAAATACAGTGAGGATTCGACTTTTGATCATGACTTTCCAAAATAATGTTACACATCATTATACACAACACAGAGGAACAAGACAATTATACAAGATACTTCACAGAATTCATTTTTTCCTCTGGAATCGTATGCATGTGAGACAGCATGAGGGACAGAAATGACAATCCCACTGCAGCCAGGGGACAACAGCGAGTTGTGCTCATTTCAATGCTTGAGAGTTCTTGTAGCAAAAAACCCAAAGCAACAGCTATGGAGAGAGATGAAAGCTAGCACAGCCAGCAGTGTCAATGCTAATGAGGAAAGACTATCAATGCAAACTCTCTGTTGGCCACATCAGTAGGACAATGAAGCTCAATCTGCTGAATGTTTCGAAAATAAAATGACAAATTAAGCATCATCTAACACTTCTAAGAGTTTGAAAACAGCTTTTATGCTTCCTGTCGAAAACCATATATTATTGTGGAACACATGTAAATACACATTGTGTATCACAGAGCCATTCTTCACCCATAAAAATGTGCCCAGCCAAAGTCTGCCAGGCATAAATGAGAAGGTTTAAAAATTACCAGCAAAAACAGCAACGAAATAAAACACACAGTGGGTAGTTATGAGAATGGCTACCTTCACAAACCAACTGATGGACAGATATTAGAAAAATCTATACAGATATCCTACAGATGGCAAACAGTTCATTTTTACTAATGCTCTGTAATGCTTGAGATTTTAAATTTGGATCAATAGGTGTGTTGCATTACCACCAAGAGCAAGATCAGAGAAAATAATAAATGTCCCACTTACTGAGAGAGAGTACAGTGTCTCATGAAAGAGAATGGTTATGAGAAGGCCTGATTATAGGTAGAACTAATCACATTACTGCTGCAGCTTAATCAAATATCACAGGTACTTTTATAGGGCAAAAGGGCAGCATCTGTATTATGGGGAAGTGAGTTTTGTAACCTCTACCTTCCAATATTCTCCCAACTCAAGCAGCAGATATAGGAAGACCTAAAGATCTTGCAAGAAGCTGCGTAAATTTAACCCACTGCACATTTTGAATCACAGAATGATTTGTTTTGTCTTGGGAGAAGCACAAACTAATCACATCAGTAGCTCTGTTTTGCAAATGTTTCCTTGATCAGCTTGGCACATGGAACACTCAACAGCACAACCACCATACTTACAAGAATTATGCTGAACAAAAAGCTAATATGCAGACCTTGGTGAAGGTGCTGTTACTTAATCTCCAAAACAGGTCAGTAATTTGTCACATCAGCCCTTTTATGAACCATCAACCTCATTATCGTAGTTCACTGCACAAGGCACCCTTGGGAGTCCAGTGCTAATAGTGTGCAGAGAGAGGTAAGGCACAGTCCAAACTCCCTCATTACACATCCACTTTAAGGAAACACTTCAGTATTAGGGTGAAACAAGCATTACATTTAGAAAAACAAAAATCAATACAAGGAACCCAAAAGCTAAATGTGTTTTTTTCAAGTAATACCATCAAAATTAACTCTGAGAAGCAGCCCAGGAAACTACTCATGTGACAAGTAACATTGATCTAGCTGTTAGCAAGCCTGTATGAATGGCATCATTATGCACTCACCCTTACTGGTAAAGAGACAGCATGAGAGAAAAACTGCTTATTTGAACAGGAACTGCTTTAAAACAAAGGATAACAGGGATCTTCAGTGTTGCCTGTATTATTCTCCAGGTGTAAATGACAACAGTTCCCAAGGCCTCAAGCCTTTAAGTTGCTGGCTGTTCTGGGGAGCTCTTACTGCTCTAATTTCATAAAATAAGCTGAGTATATTTAGTGCCTTCTTGGTATCATTGATACAATTTTCCCTCTATACGGCTTTGAAAATCTCTGGTACGGTAAAGCAGAGATAAGTTTGCTCATGAAATTTCACTAGCAACATTAAATATTCTAAACAGGTATCAGACCTCTATTTTTTTTTTTTAATGTGGACACTGGCAAGTAAATAAAAGTACCATCAGTCTTTTTCTTATGGATGAAGCTAAGTCAGAGGAAACTTAAAGTAAAATCAATTTGTTGGCAATAACAAAATACATCTTTCTCTTCAATAACTCAGAAGTAGATCAACCCAAAACCTCTAGTACTTTATCTCTTGTAAACCCACTTGCTTTTCTGCTCTTATATTTCATCTTGGTCCTATTGTCCTCTTTGTGGCACTACTGTAGTATTCAGCAGGAAAAGGGTAATGGGTTAAGTGATATAATATTTTGAAAATGCAATAGACACAAATTTTGTGTCAACTTTACATTTTCAGTTTATCTCTAGATCTGGAAAAAACCCATGAAGAGAAAAAAAAAATATATCGGTAAGACATCAAAAGGTCTGAAAGCAAATTTGTTACTTATTTCTACAAATTTTATGGGTCATTATTTGTCTTAAAATTTCAGTGGACTCAGATTAAACTTCCCTCATACACATTTTATTTGTTTTCATAAAATACCAAAGTAGCCACTGTGGAGAAGTTTATTCTTTATAGCATACTGTGACTAGGTGTACTAGTACTAGTATTTTCTTCAGAAAATAATGTTGAGCAAAAAAGGAGTTGAATGAGTAACAGGTAATAGAAGGCTAGACAAAACAAATGCATTTCAAATACATTTCAATAACTTAAAAAGAAGATATGGTAAAGCAGAGAATTTAGTCAGCCTGAAGTTTAAGTTACACTGAGTTACATGAAATTGCCCTGAAGTCTGGAAAATAATTGGAGGAGCTACCAAACAGTAGTAGGGTTTTACTTCCAAATTTCAATTCTGCTTTACAGGCTTGGTCAGCCAAAAATGCAAGACAACAGTGGAATTTTTGGTCACCCAAAAGCAGATCTCCCACTGGGAGATCATACACACCAATTTTGATTCTGTTTGCTTAGATGTGCTGACCTAAACCAACTTCCCATTCCTCAGTACATTATTTTTAGTGCTGCTTTTCCCTGCTTTCTTTTCCACGGACTGCCTTGGAAGTAAGGGCAATTAGAACTGAAATGTGGTAGGTTTCAAACCACATGGATCAAAATGAGAGATGGAAAAAAATGATTTTCCACTTTTTTTAACAATCTGTACCAGGTAAGTCTCCAGTTCTTTGGAACAATTGTTTATACTGTGGTATGTTGGTTTAATTTTAAAATGTCAGCCAAACAACCTGTCATACAAAGGGATAGTTCTGCTACCCTCATCCTGCTGTCTTTCAACACTTCTCTGACTGAAGAGTAACAGGTTCAGGGAATTCCACTGGAAACTCCCTGAACAGAGGTTCCCCAAACCAGCTCCTTGTGGGGGCCAGCCAAACCCTAGAGCCAGCCCAGAGGATCGAGATGGGACCATGCATATGGAAGTAGCACAAGAAGCCCCCTGTTTGCTCCCAGCTTCTCACTGGGCTTCTCACCAGTCAGCTTGCTCCCTGAAGGCACACTCTATTTCTTTTCAGAAATGTTCCTTTGTAAAACAATAATGATTTGGAAATGTGTTCTCCAACAGTATTTGCAGAAACTGTCAATGCCTCTAAAACACCCTGGGAAACTCAACATTGATACAAACAGGTTTGATGCTTCCTTCTACTGTTACAGGTGCTTTTCTTATTTCCCCTGCTCCTTTTTTTTCTCCACATCTACACATCATATTTTAGAATGTGCTCATCTAAAATGTGATGTCAAAATTCCCTTTTTCCCACTTGGATCAGCAGTTTGATTATCAACATACAGTCTGACAAACTTTCAATGCTATTGAGAATCAGACCCCCCAAACACACAGAGTATTCATCTGCCTTTGAGCTTTGCTTGTGAAAGTCCTTCTTTCCATAAGGAGCTGGCAAGAGGTGAGGATGTCTTCCACTACCTGCCCAGATCCTGAATAAACATGTTAATTTACTTTTCTTTAGCTGCCCCAAAATAATGAAAACAGTGTCTTGCTTTGGTTTACTGACTCTTATCCCTGAGGCAGAAGAATAAAAGTAAAGAAAAAAACTGGGACCAAATCTTAGAAAGTATAATGAATTGATAGGACTGAAATGCATTGTGGCCTGCTTTCGTATTTGTGTGATAGTTCATGTAAAAAAACCCATCAGAATAAATTGAAAAATGTATTTACTGTCTCCAACAATTCAGAATATCTCAAGTTGCACAAAGAAAAAACTGAGACAACATAGAGAAGGGAAACGTGTGATGTCAGTGATAAAGATATTTCAGATATGATTGAATAAAGAAGGTTTTTATGAAAGTAGAGTTATTCTTGAGTAGCATGAGGCCTTCTCTCTTCTCTTTGCTCTCTTCAGCACTCAAAGCCCTGGTAGAAATAATTTTGAAGCTTTCTCTTGAGACAAGAGTGAGACAAATCACAGCACCAATAGCTTTGATTTAATTAAAAGGGAGAGAATTTCTTTTAAAGCACCCTCCAACTTGAGAAACAAGTACCCAAAAAGCAGAGTAACACCAGTGGGGCTCGCAATACTCGTTCGAGAGCACAAAAGAGAACAAAAGAACCCAGTGGTACCTGGTGGTAGGAGCCTGCCGAAGCTCGGAGCGCTCGCGATGGCGATGGCGATGATCCCCTTCCTTTCCATGGGAGCGATCCCGGAGGGCAGGTTTTGCCTCACCCCCTGAAGGGCAGGCTGTACCTCGCCCCTCTGAGGGCAGGCTGGGCCTCTCACCCCGGCGGCCCCGCCGCGCACCTGAGGTTCCCTGGGGACGCGCCGCTCCAGGTGTGTGCCCACAACCCTCAGCCCCGGCGGGACGGCCTCTGGAAAAGGATTTCTGGATTGCCTGGGCTGAGAGCGAACAGGTGCTCCCTGAGGTGACTAAGGGCCCTGCGGTCCTGGGAGGAGGGACAGGAAGAAATGCAATCTTCACCTGTCTCCTCGCTGCCTGTGCTCAAGGCAGGTGTGTGAGTTAGGTTCTCCTGTATTCGAGTGACTGTCTCCCGGCAGAGCCCAGGCTGTGAGTCTTTTGGAGCTGAGCAGGGCTGGAGGCAGAGGGCTGCGAGAGGCTGGGGCAGAGCGGGGCAGGTGCCATCAGGTGAGGCGGGAGGAGCGCCCAGGCTGGAGCAGGGCGTGGGGGCTGGAGGAATTTCTCAGCGCCCCTTTCCCCTTCCGCAGGCTCTGCCGCCGGAGCAGAGGGGTCTGTGGCTCTTTTAGCTGAGAAGGCACAGACAAGCCTTCAGGGGAGTTCTCCACGGGCTGTACGTCCGTGTGAGCTGGTCCTGGGGAAACAGCACCAAGCTGAAAAGCCTTTCCTGACCCGCGGCGGTGCTCGGTGGCCGCGCCTGGGCGGGCTGAGGGCAGGCAGGTGGCTCTCGGTGTGGCCCGGCTGTGAAGCATTAAGGGCTGAGACCACCAGGCTCTTGTGCTCATGTAATGCTACTTGCCATGCCTGAGCTAATGAGACAAGATGATTAGATTTGAAGCCAAGATTATGGAGTGCCACTTCCTCCATTTCCAGAATTTTATTTTTTTGAAGGTCAGGTAATTAGATTACAGTGCATTGCCTTGTATCATAATTTTTAAATCTTATTCCTGTATGTTTACTTCATACTTTAGATCATTGTGCCTTTGAATTCTACTGAGCAAAAGTTTAATATTTCTGTATTACTCTTGAATAACTAAGGCATAAGTAATGTAAACCAAGAATTTTTTGAGGCAAATCACATCAAAAGTCCATCTACTTTCCAAATATGAGTTGCAGTAAGAGCAAGACTAGTGGAAGGATGCTTCATATACTCTTAGCCTTGTTGGTATTTTCAAGAGACTTGCTATGCTAGAAGTAGCTCTGAGTATTTAGTAACTGTCTGACTTTCTTGTCTGTCATCCTTGAATTCATCAGGTCTTTGGCTTGAATCTTTTCTTAGTTTCATAGGTACTGTTTTGGTACTGTGCAATAGAAGTGCTTCACTATCACAGTGCTTCGATACCTAATGCAAGCTGTAATTTCCCTCTAGACTGCAGAATGCCAGGCTAAATTTTTAACATTTTAAACTATTTTATAATTTTAAAATACTTTAACATTTTAATATACTTTAAATTTTAAGATATTTCAACAGTTTAATCAAATTTTGCTCCCACTAGGTGGCATACATTGTAAATGCACACCAGCAACCTTTGGGGGAGAACAACTAATTATAAACTTCAGCAATCAAAGATTGCATCTTTTTTTGGTTTTTTTGGCTGTGCTTTCCTAATCCATGCTGCCTATTTTAGTTACAATTCAAGACTCCTGACAATGGATGTAACTAAACAAGACTTTTTACTATTAGTCAGCACTACTCACAGGGTATGAACACCTTGAATTAGCTGTAACAACCAGAGATTTAACCAAAATTGATTCCAACTCTCAATCTAAAAAACAATACATGTCCATTTGGGGAATTTTCTGTCTGTTTTCTTTTCACCATGCCAGTCTTGTTTTTTATTCATGAATGCATTGCAGTCCCTAATTGCTTCTATTGTGGTGTTCGAAGAAGAAAATTTGAAGAGCATATTTTTATTTCCTTGCTTAGGATGTGATACATTTATAAACTGCAGTGCCTGCTTATTTATTAAGTTGGTATTAGATGGAGTCAGTAAAATAAAAATAAACAAAAAGCACAGCTCACATTAGTTTTCAAAACCTTTGTTGTCCTCACTATTCCTCTTCAATTACTTTATCTGTGTGTAATCTTGCTGCTATGTATACCCTGCCACATCACCTCTCTGCATTTGGAACACCTTGCCACTGTGTTGTTTTAGCAAACTAAAATG
Source organism: Alaudala cheleensis (assembly GCA_013398995.1). Lineage (NCBI taxonomy): Eukaryota > Metazoa > Chordata > Aves > Passeriformes > Alaudidae > Alaudala > Alaudala cheleensis. The sequence continues at coordinate 14,851 of VWYE01015241.1, forward strand.
CAAACAGCTTTCTGCATGTGTGTAAAGAGTATAAATTAAAAAGGAGCATTTTTTTTTTTTATGATATCATGAAGTTTGCAGTAGCGATGATTACCCCAACACCACAGTTCAGGCATAGTGTTTATGAAAAGGCAAAGAGATGAAAAGGTAGCAATGAGAGGGATGTAAAAACCTCATGCAAGTGCTGAAGTAGAGAAGGTTACTGCCTCCTTGGGGAAAAATACTGGGGGTGAAGGAAGTATTTGCATTGGTTAAGTAGATTATGACAGTGCATTTTTTTTAGGTGTGGATCCCGGTCTGGCACATCAGCATCAATCAAGAGCAGCATTGTGGAGGATTGTAGGCTCACACTGGCATAACACCAAGTAAGTGAAAGAAGAGCTACCTCTGCTGACAGTCAGTTTTCCTGAGAGAATCCCTTCAGGCATGCTGCTTTGTGCTCTGTGTTGTATAGAGGGGAACAAGGATGCATCCATGTCAGGTGCAGAGAGGGAGGCAGGGGAATGTGCCTGAGTGTACTGAATCATCACTGCTCTTAGGGGCAGTACTAGTACTTGTGATCTGATACAGCTCAGGTTTTAAACTGTTAATTTGATCAAGTAATCCTGGAGGACCATCTCTCTACTGTGGAGAATCTCAATGTCATTTGCATTTTACTTTACTAATAGAGGATTGAAAACGTCTTGCAAGTGTGAGCCAAGACATCAAGAAGAGTAGCATCAAATTCAGTTAGATTGAAAGGGGAAATGCTTGTTTATAAATAATGGGGAAAGACTACCAGATTACTTCTTTCACCTTTTTTCCCTCTCCAATTTCAGATGAAATTGAAAAGAAATCTGGTTGCTAACCAAATAAGAAGTACTGCACATGAATACATGTAATTCAAACAGAATTTATAGACTTAGCAGAACATTGCCATCAGTTTGAGAGCTTGGAAATTTAAATTGAAATAAATATGCTATCATTAATTTCAGTCATTAATAGGTGGAGATTAGGGAATTAAATTTCCTTTTATATTCTTTTACAAAAAGATTTTTTTACAAGGAATATTGTTATTAGTGTCTCTTTAGTGGATTCGTGGTGAGATGAAAGAAGCTTATACTGTGAGAGCACAAAGCACATGATCTTAAAAATTCTAGCTACTTTAGGTGTGCATAAATAATTTTTTGACGTCACTTGCAAAAGTTTTGGCTGTATGTTTTCTCTGCTCCTTTTTTCCCCTCAATGGATGTTTTTTTCTCTTTGAATATACTATGTAATAGTCTAAGGGAAAACTTTTTTTCTTTGTGAAATTGTTACAGTAGCAACAATAGCATTGTTTGGACTTCCAATGAAATCCATGGGACTAGCATGCTCAGTGATTCAGCTTGGCTTCTCCCATGTCTTTCTTCTCTCTGTTTTTATCTTCTGAGATACTGCTTTGGTGTGACTTAGATGGAAATATTAAAACAAGCAAAATTTGCTGTCATTGTTTCTTTATGCTGTGAAGAGAGAGACCCATGTAAATCCCTCAGCTGGAGCCACTGCCCACACTTGACTTATTCTTATGAGTTCCACAAAGAGAATATTGCATTACAGTTTCAATCCCCAGTTCCCAAGTGCAGACGTTGATATTGCCAGAGTTAGCTCAAAGCTATCAATCATTAGAAAGCTTATTGACTGTTCAAAATAGTTCTATCAATATCTCATTTGCTGTCTGATCTAATGCACGGGCTGTTTAATGCCAATGCAATGGCTCCATCTTTCAAATGATAAGACATAATTTCTTTCAAGCCTACATTTTTATGTCTGGCCTATTGAGTTAGATGGATGTGTTTGGCCTACTTTGCTGCAAGGCTGGTATCTGTGAAGAAAAATTGTTCCTACAAAGTATGTTTCAAGTATTTGTAATAAGAGCATTTGAAAAAATACTTACTTTGATGAAATGCTACTCAAAGTTAGGCTTTGGGAACAGATTCATGGAGTTAAGGTTAAACAGTAAACATTGCCTTTATTGGATCAAGTCCAAAGCAGTATTTAACTAAAGCTGATCTGGCTGAAACAATAAAATAAGCCAAGATGGTGAGAAAACCCAGCTCTAGATCCTGCTCTGGCTTTGCATCCTTCTTTGGATCTGCTGACTTGTTCCAGAGTGGCAATGTGCATGCAGGCAGCTTTGCCCTTTCCCTATGGCAATCACTGAATGCTTGATTGTGATTTGAGTATCAGGCCTGGGCAAATCCAAATGATGCCCAGCTCTCAAGATTTCCCACACTGCATTTCCAGGACCCAAGCACAGAGCATGTATGCTGATTCTCTGGAGCAGATGAAGCAGATGGACAGAGATGTATTTCCATCCTTTGCAATTCAATGGCCAGCACAGCTGAGCTAATGTTTAGGGGCAGGAGGGGTTAATGATTTGCTGCTGGTATAGGCCAGCAGCTAATTACTTTCTGTCTCCACCAACAGGGAAGCAGGATGGAATAGCCTTTGTCTAATTTGCAGTCACTCCTGTGGAATGCTCCAGTGCAGAAACATGCTACTCCAGGCTCTGTCTTGGTGACATTGCCTAGCCCTCAGTAAAATATGCAAACACTTGTCAAGTCTTAGGGGGATAAGAAGACTTAGGTTCAGTAGGTAGACTGTGGTAACAACAAACTTGTCAATACATCCTGGCGTCATCTGAATAAGAAGGATTCAGAAGGAAGCAGATTTTCATATCCTTGTGCAAACATTCAAACAGTTTTCTAGATATACCCAAAGCAAGGGGCTGTGAGCCTTTGTATAACTTTGTAAACTAATTAGCTCCTCTTAAGTGAAAGTATGATGTTGAAACTGAAGGATTTCTTCTAGGATTCTGAGTTTTCAACATTTATTTAGGATGGAAGAACAGACTGGCTAACAGGAGCTGATGTTTAACCTTAGCTGAATCTGAAATGAGCAGTCATGCAATGAGGTGACTTCTGTTAAGATAGCTTACTGACATGCAGTTTAAAGATGGCCAACAACAGACATTCTGAAAATCTTGGTTTCTTCCTCTCTCCCCAAAGAGCAGATTAGGGTGCTCAATAGGAAGTATTTACTTCTGAAATAAATGTAAGGTTCATAACATTTTCAGGAATTGGAATTAAAATTTCATAATTGCAAATCTCAACAATTGCCTTTAGGAAGTGGTCTCTCAGTTTTAAAATTTTGAAATGTTTCCTGTATCTGTTTTTATTACTTTTCCATGTGTTTTCTCCTTCTAGAACTAAATATGCAAAAGTAGAATTTTAAGTAGGTTTGAATGGGGAATGCTTAAAGTTGAAAAATAGGAGCACATTTCTACAATTGCAAAAAAAACATATTTAAGAAAATATAAATTTAAACCTGTTTGTTTTGAATCAGAACAATCCCTTTTTGGGGGGAAAGAGGGTGGAGAAAGCAAACCCATTTGACTACTGGTGGAGTCAGACTCTCTAATGAGTAAATATTTGCTGCTTTGGGGTAAAAGAATAAGGGCTAAATAAGAATGTCATGATTTTTTAACTGTTTGCTCCTTTTGAGGTTGTTTTGTGTCATGTGTTGTTGTTCCCCCCTGCATCCCCAGGCCACACACCCACTTGTTAACCTCCCTTGCAGCTTGGAATCCTGTGGCTTTCTGGTGCCACTGAGACTTGGGAATGCTAAAACTTAGTTTAGATCTGGAATAGACTGTTCTTCAGGTACAGTAGATAAAATTGAGATTAAATAGCTGAGGATTAAATCAGCAAAGTGAGTGCAAAACCACCCATATGCAGTCATGGAGTGGAAATCAGTGCTTTTGACCAGAAACTTTGATCAGAAACACAGTGGAATATCAACCAGTGAATGGATGTTATTAAGAACCACAGACAATGAAGTGCTGAATCTCCTCAGGAGACCAAAATATACAGACCTGAAAAACTAATAAGTATCTGATGTTGCTTCATAGAGAGAATACTTAGAACTAACTCCTGAGAGTTATTATGATAATAACTGCATTAGAGATGCAGGAGAATTTAGAAGTAGTTATGGTAAATGTGCATAGATAGGAGTGTTTGAGGTGGTAAAAAGTTGAATTTTATCACTTATTTATACTAAATAATGATTATGTGAGGTTTTTCTCAGTTTCCTCAGGCTAATAGCACAGAGTAAGAAAGCCTTGGTTAAGCTGCTGTTTACTCTAGATAACAAAGAGTAAAATTTAAATTTTTTACTTGTGTGTGTGTCTAAGTTTTGATAAGCAGGTATGTACCAAAGAGCTGCCATGGTTGGGTTATTTTCTAGAATCTGAAAGCAGATTCTTGGTCTGTGGCATTAGGTGCTGTGTACAGAGCATCATAAGTCTCTGCTAAAATATAAATTAATATGACTTTTCTAGCACAGTGTAAGATTCAGTATTATGCTACTTCTGTTTGTTGATTACGAAATGGTGCTGAGAACATCAATGTGACACTGTATGTATGCATCACTGCACATTTTATTGTGGCTATTTTATGCAGGGAAAAATACAGAGTTGCTCACAGTTCTTGGAGCTCTCAGTGTATCATTGTAAAATATCTTTCAGTTTGTGCATTGTACTGTAGCAAAAAACAATACCTTTATTAAGTGTGCGAATTTAAGTACCTAGACTGTAAAAAATGCCACCCTTTGGACTTTCAGAGTGTAAATAACAGAGATTAATGGCATAACCTTTTACATGATTTCCTGCAATTTCAAGTGATATAATTAATTTATTTATAGATATGCAGGTTCATTTCTGTTCATGAAAGTAGTTTGCTTCTGTAAATGATTTACCAGACAAAGTGTTGTTAAAATGTTTGGATTATGGAGTGTTACAAAGAGCTCTCATAAGCTGAGGCAGTTGTCTGTGGGAGATGCTAGGGTGCAACATTACAATATATATGCTACATTTGTTTTCTGTATAATCTGTTTACACCCCTGTATCTGTAAGTATTATTGATGACAATGTGGATGTTCTTTCAAAGCCACCATATAACTTTTATATTAGTGTAGAGCACTGCCAATTTGAGTGGTAAATCAGTATTAGGGCCTCCTAAAATAAATGATCTTTTGTCTTTGTGCAAGTGCAGTCAGCTATAAAACTGTGGAAGAGATTGCAAAGGTGCTATCTCTGCAGTGCTTACAGGGATGAGAAGCTGTTTTTGTTAGAGCTGTGACAGAGATGTATAGGAGAGACCATTCTCTACTTGTCTCTTGCACAGTGGATGAAAGCTAATGTGTGTCATTTTCCTTTCCCTCTCCATGAAAAAGGTGGATCCAGTCCTAAGCACTGCCTGGGCAGAGTGAGGAGCTGCTGATTTGAGTGTAGGTCATGAGTTCTGGACAGGAGGAAGTCCCTTGGAAACAGAGAAGGTAAGCACACTGCAGGTGCTGTCCAGCTCCCCTTCATTGCCTCTGACATGAGCTATTGTTGCCTTTGAGCTGAGAAATCTGCGATGTTCTGTTTCACAGCACTCATTGTACAGGCATCTCTAGAAAGACATGTAACCCCATTTGGTGACTTGATGGCAGTGTATGTGAGCTGCTGGTCCTCCCTAGAGAGAAACTTGTCAAAATAAACACAGCAGCCAACTTTGCAAAGAGAGCCAAAACCTCTTTTTACGGAACATAGTGATTCCTCAAGGATCTGCCTTGCAAAGTGAGCTGCTGTAGGCCCTGTAAAGCTGCCCTGTAAACTGGAGTCCTGAGGGTCTGAAAGGATGTAGAGGCATTGCTGGTCAGCACACAGGCATGGCTAAATCAATAGGTGGTTGGTGGGGTTGAACTGAACTTCTACAGGACATGTGACAGACTTGTGTCCTACAAACATATATCATATTAAATACAGCAAGATGGCTCAGTTGGAATAAAATCTAAGTACCAAAATATAATGTCAGGTCTAGTGAGAGTTTTATTTTTCATACAAAGAGCAGAAACATCCATTGTTCTTTTGTGTGTATTTGTGCATCTATCCTTGATTTTTGTGGCTTTGTTTTGTTGTTTGGCTGATTTTTTTTTTAACCATACACATAGATATAGTATCTTCTTAGCTAATTTCCTTCAGGATTTTACTTTCAGAACTTAGTGTTTTTAGAGATGTTTGGTTCTGCCACGTTTTCAAAAGATTTGGTGTAATGCTGTGGTGTAGAGTTGCAGCTTTGGAAAAATCCTGGCCAGTTTTATTGAACTATCAGTGAGTTAATGGAAGGAGGAGGAGGAGGATGGAATCAGCGTCCTTTTCAGTCCTGTAGCACTTTGGAAAGGTTTAACCCTAAGAGATGAAGTGAGGATGATAAATTGCACTGTCAGTTTTGACCAATCAAGCAATGAAAGGGCAATAAGAGGATGCTGCTTTCTAGCATGTTTGGTTTTGATTTTGAGGGTTTTTTTAAGTTCTTCGTGACAAAATTTTGCAAGTGACTGTTAGTTTCACTACCATGTTCTCTTTATAATGTTTTCCATCCTTCAGAAGAAAGTTTCCTTGGAATTTGTAGAAGGTATTCCTTATCTCAGATAACAACTACTGTGTGAAAAGGACAGTAGTTTTAGCAGTCAATGAGAATTGATACGAGTGCTTTGCATTGACTCTTTATTATGTTTATTTTGAACTAACTTTGTATCCTGGTATAGATTTGCCCCGGGAAATCGATTAGTGAAGCACCCCTTGGGATTTTATTTTCTGTCAAACAACCAATTCTCAACAAACAATTCAAGAAGGCAGTTCTGTTTGACTTTTTTTAAGACAAATGGCCATGTGACATTCTATAAAGAATCACCTTTTCTAATTGTGAGCATCAGACAATTACTTTTAAAGTGGAAGAGTTTAAGATGCCAGTTGAGAATCTTACTATCAATGGTCAAATTTACATGGGTTCTCCTTCCTCCTCTTACCTTTTATATCTGGGGGATCTTGAGGACTGATGTTTGTAAACATGCTTAGACTGAGCACAGCCTTATTTCCTTGGAGTTCTTGGAAATTATTTTGTTGACTTTTGGACACAGGCATAATGCACTAATGAAGATTTTATCCGAGGGTAATGAAATGTGTTTTGTGGGACTTAGAAAGATTGGTCTCTGAGCAGAAGCAGTTTTCTGATGGAGTTGTAAGTCACTTACAGGTGAATCCTGGAAGGGATTGCTGCCTGAGAGAAAATTTGAGGGATTTTGATTTCTCTGTCATGAATCAGACATAAACTACAACTGGTTGTCCATGTTCTCTTGAATGGAGAGGCAATGATGTGGTTCTGTGTGTAATCAAGGAGTATTGACACACTCAGGTGTGTCAGAAGTTTCATAAGCCCAAATACAGTGGGAATTTTGAGAGGACATGGCACAGCTAAAATTACTAAATCCATTAACTGTGGTGGGGATGTATTACCTATGCAAGCAGGTAGAGCTGTTTTCCTTTATAACTACTCTTCAGTAGAAAGTCTGTATCCTTGGGAGAACTCACATGTGCAGTTTTCCAGAATTGCATGAGTTTTCATTTAACTCCAAATGAGTTGTTCATAGAGGTCTTAACTTGAAGGGAAAAAAAAAAAAGTGCTTCAGAATTCTAACAATGCATAAACAGAATATTTTACAGTATTTCCAGTTAATATCTAATGAGAAAACACATCCTTCCTGGAATTCCTGCTTCTAACTCCAATTACTGTTAATGAGAATTTTATGCCCTCTGCATTAAAAGGAATATGTTAAGGATACACTCCTGTAGCAACTCGTGGCTATATAGTCACACTTAACACCTCAAGGGGAGATGGAGATTGTCTGTGTCTGTATGTCTGTAATTGTCATCAATTATAAATACAGCAGCCTGCTGTAAACATGGGATCTGGATTTAGCTAGGGACTCCCTGCATCCTGGGCTGGATTGGAGTGGTTGGTAGATAAGATTTCTGAAAAGTGTGCTACATTTCAGTCATAAATTTTAGCTCTAACAGCAGCAATGTTATTTCAGAGAAGTAAAAAAGACATCTGCTACAGGAGCCCGTTGACACAGCCCATCTGACTGTATCCTGTACCCGTAAATGTTATGTATATTTTACAGTCTCGGGTTAATGGAACCTCTAACTGCTGAGATAGGAAAATGTCTTTTATGCTTACAGTGAAATATAGACAAATCCATAGCATGTGGGGTTGTCCAAGTCTGACCAAACAGAAAAATAATTCTTGCCTGATCAGCTGTTAATCTAGTGGGAAGTTGTTGGGATTTTTGTGTTTCATTTGAATTTTTGAGGTACATTATATGTGACATAAAAGAGGATACAAGGAGTGTTGGATTATTTCATTAAGAGAGAAGTAACATGAGAGCCTATTCTGGACTTTAAAACCTGTGGCATCCTTTGAATTAGTAGCTTGCACCTTTGAGTGATTGGTTGCATGTAGCTGACACTTATGATTACTGCTTTTCCACCTAACTATGTGCACATATTTATTTAGCAAGAGCAATCTCTAGAAATGACCTTGAGCAGTCAGTGAAGGCATTTTCTTTGTTCTCATATTGGTAATTTTCTACAGGAAAAGAATCCACCTCTGATGCTTGATGGTACAATAGTTTGAGCCAAGTGCAAGTGAAATGCAATATGCCATGGATGGCAATATGGTCATGTACTCATTCAGTCACTTAGATTCTTAAAAAAATTAAAGCAATCTTTTTTTTGCTTGATGTGCAAACAACAGATCTTCAAAATATGTGCAGCACACAGTTTGTTAGCCTCTGACATACTGTACAATTTCTAATGTGAAACAATCTGTGGAGTCTGAAACATTTTACAGGGAGTTGTTAAGACTTTTTTGACTTTTTATCATTTGCTGACATCCTTAGTCAAGTACTTCTCTTTAAACTCTTGAAAAATGCCAGTCATTTTCAGCACAGTGAATTATGTGCATGTTAAATTATTTACATTAATTTACAACATAATCTACAAAAATAAAACAATTCAAATTTTGTATGTATACCAGATTGTTATAAAAGAAATAGATAGCTATTTTTTTCTCTCCTTCTTCAAATTAGAAGTTTTTGACATATGGTGAAAATATAAATACACCGTGTTCAGACAGGATCCAAGTGGATATTACTGCTAGGAAACCTAGTAAAACACAGCCTTCTGGAAAAGTGGGGTTCATTTCAGAGGGGCTACCAAGTCTGTCCCCTTAAGCATCATGAGGACAGGTGTCAGATTTCAGTGAGTGGTAAGCTGCAGGCAAGCAGAATTTAGGGACACACTGCTATGTGATTGACAGGAATGGCCACAGCACACGAGGAGATCATCTGTGTGTTTTCCAGTAGGGCTGGCTGTTGTCAGGGAGTTTGACCCAGAGGCTATGAGGTAGTGTAAAATGCCAAATAGGCCTTACAGAAAATTGTGTAGCTCTTTCTCTATAAACCAAAGATTTCCTCTAACAGTTTCTTAAATCTTAGAGTTAATGGCAGTTAAAGGAAATTTTGGGATAAGAAGCTCTATTCTCCTTTTTTTACACTTTAAACATAGAAATGGAAAAAGGAAGTCTGTCTGGTTTTGCATTCTGTCTGAGTGCTCAGCACCAGCAGCTTCAAGGGTAAGTGAAGGAAGTGTCATAACAGATGGTTAAGGTGCAGGAAAAGTAATTCTGGAACAGTTTGCCAGTTGAGAAAGTTTTTAATTTTTTTTTTCCAATGTCCACCAGCAAGAAGTTGCCTGATTCACTGAAACATCAAGGTTTATATCTCACCTCTTGGCTTTTTTAAGCTCATCTAAGATAGCTGTGGCTGTTCTCATTATGCATATAACTGTCTGAATTCTTTTTGAATCTTGCTAATCTCTTGGTAATAATACCATCAGGAAGAATAGCTCTAGTTAGTTATGTGTCATGTAGAAATATTTTTCCCCCTTCTCTATTCAAATAGTTTTTGTTCAGCATCACTGTGCACTTGTTTTCGTATTATAAATTGTGGTAAATAGTACTAATGTGTATTTTACCATAATAATACCACAGAACTCCACAGGTTCTGTCCATACTTCTCTCATTTCTCAATCACAAGGTCCAAATCTTCCAACTCTTCATCTAGATTATAAGTATTTCATTTCCAAATACAAGTATCTTCCCTGCATTCAAGTGGACACCTAATTTGTTCCTTGTTACTATAAAAGAATGACTCCCTGAGCCATGGTGAGTATTTAGAGAACTCACGTAATTACTCCTGGTGTTTCAGAGGACAGTAGAGATGAAACATTTCCCAGAAGAGCCACCCCATATGGTTCCACTGACCTTCTGTGAACATGCAGTGCAATCCCATAGTTCCTTGAGCATTTGAGAGCATAATTGGTATTTTTATTTGTATCTTTTCTGCTCAGCAGTTCTCCTTTCCTAGCGATTATGCTTTTTAGGTAATTTGGGTTGCTGTTGACTCCTGCCAAGGGAGTATAAAGGTGTGGAAGTGATGCTGATCACTTGAATATCACTTGAGAAACTGCCAGGTCCCACTCTGGGTACAGCCTGAGAGGTTGTCACCATTTGCAGAAGTGCAGGATCCTTCTGTGGAGTCAGCAGTCTTTTGTTTTGCTGCGTGTGTCACTTTATCCCATGGCTGGATGAATTGAATGTGGGACTTGGAGGTTTGCCTCATGGCATACCCGTAATTAATTGCTGAAACATAGATAGAATTTCATGTGGACAAGAGCAGACAAACAGCAATCTGCAGATTTAATCTCTGTAGCTATTTGAGGCCCAAGTAACCACGGTAGCTGGAAAATGGTCCCCACTTTTGGGTTTATCCCTTCTCTGTATTTTAGCTTTTCTTAGCCTCTTTCAGACTGGACCAGCTGGGTTTGTTTGTGTGGCCCGAAATAACTAGAGTTATTTATCACTGGAGTATTTATGCCAGTAGGGGCAAAACTCACTCCAGCTGGTAAAGAGAAATTAGGGATACTCAATGTCTGCCCAAGGCCCCATGTCTGAGTCAGCAGGGCTGTTGCACAGCTTAGCCTTCAATGGTTTCAGGGAGATTGCTGGAGCTGAAAGTTGTCTTTGCCTTAGTGCTTAGCTTGATTAGTAGTAGTAGAAGAGAGGATTCATAGCAGATTCTTCTCACTTCTTTTTCCAAGCACACTTGTGAAACTGCCTGGAGCCGTTGGGTGCCAGCACGAGCCATGGCATGCTGTGGCCTGAAAACAGATCCGTATTTTTGCCACTGTTCTTTTGTGTGCCCCTTAGTAGTTGTTCCTTGCACACGTACACTGCACTTCATAATAGCTGTAAAACAGGTGATTTGTGTGTTACTGTGATGAACAGGAAGCTGAAGAGTGGTATCAATAGCACTGGAGAAATCCTGTTAAATTTTCTGGAAAAATCTCGCTCATTTTTGTCCTGAGGTTACTAAGTTTCTTGAGCAAAAAGTTAATTATTGTACCATATGCTCCATTAAGCATACAGTGCTCTTTTACCTCCTTCATGATGTTATGGATTATTCCAAGAATTACTTCATATGAAAAATTTTCTCACTTTTTTATGTGGAATCTGCTGGAGCAATTCAGGATGAAAATTCTGTATTAACATAATTTTTTTTCCTGTAGCAGTCCATGAGCAAGCTCATGTCCTAGATTTCAAGTTCAACACGTGAATAACACATTACACTGTCAGGCCAGGAAGTCCCTTCAGTCTGCAAAATACTAAAATTGTGCTCTGAGTTATTCCCGAATTCTCTGCAAAAATTGGCAAGTCCGGGCTAAAAGAGTATCACATCATTTGGCCAAATCAGGTTATTTTAGTGAAAGAAGTCCCTTTGCTGAGCCAGTGTTAGAATTACAGATGACTTTATGCAAACTAAAGACTGTCTGTGATGTGATAATTATTTCTTTTGGCAGCAGTGTATGTCTTGGTCCTTTATCTTCATTTTTGCTGTAATTCTCTTTCTTCCTGCAAGCTTTCAGTTTATCCAATCGTCCAGCTCATTGCTGCATCTATTTCTTTTTTCCTCCCTGTACTGCATTTTAATGAGGAACAACTCTCTATGTCAAGTTCTGATAGAAAAAAGTACAGGGGAGAAGGTTTGTGGGATGTTGGCTGTGTTGTTTACAGAAGTTTTCAAGGTTTCTAACTGATGATATATCAGCCATCAATCCAAATCCATGCCCAGAGAGACACTTTAAAACTTTAGTGCTCAACAGAGCTCGAAATATGCACCTGTCCCCCAGTCTACCCTGCAATTACAGGCTGAGGGAAAGATAGACTCTAATAGTTACTTACATGTCAAAACACTCTCTGCCAATAGCTGTCTCACTGTTGATATGTACTAGGTGTTCTCATCAGTTTGATTGCACAAAGCTCAGCACATGCAAAAAAATTGTAAAATCAAAAAGCTGTCATCTATGGAGGAAAAACCAGTGTATTTTAAGTAGAAAATAAATATGAAAATTATCTTTCTCTGGACCCAAAAGAAATAGATGACACACATGTTCCCTAAAGGGGCATGATGTTTTTGAATTATGATATTCCAGAGCTCATGCTTTAGCATTTGTTTTTTTGAAATGTAAATCCTTTTTTATCATTTTTGTTGAAACTCTGATTATATCGTCAGTGGAGGTTATGATTGAAGAAGCAATGGGTTTGTATTTATTGCTGCCCAGTACTCCAGGAGGGAAGATACAAAACCTGGACAGAAGAGCAAGCTAAATGATATCATGACTAAATATATTGTACCTTATAAATTGAGAATATTAAGCTTTCTTGGTCAGATATAGATTTAATAATAATAATATATAATGTTAACAAAATCTACGTATCTTTCATCTTCATTTCAGGTAAAACATTTCAGGTAATACACACTTCTGGTGGTGCAACCAATTATTTTTTACCTTACAAGTGGAAATGAAGTTGCCCACAGAAATGAGGAGGCCAAAGCCTCTAAGTGAGAGGTTCTAAGTTTCAGATCCAGGATAAGAACTGAAAGTCCAGCTTCACATAGTTGTGCTTAATACTAACTCAAGAGTCCAAATTTGTGAAGAAACTGAAAAAGGTCTAAATGTATGAACAATCTCTTTGACTTTGGCACTGTTCATGGTGTTGGCTTTAGCTCAAGTGTTTTCCTAGACTAAAGGTAGAGAGACATCCTTTAGTGTATTTCATATTTCAGCACAGAGTGACAGTCTTCGTGGATACACAAGCTCTTTCATTAGAATCTCAGCTTTTCACCATAGGAAGAATCTTTGAACACCAAAATGAGATGCTCTTTATTTTCTTTTTTTCCCCCTTTCATTAGTACAAACTTTGTAGATAAAGATATAAGAAGCAGAAATTGTATTTTTGGAGTGATACACTTATACTTGTTTCATTGGAGGTTTTTTTAACAGCAATACTCAAGGGCAAAAACTATATGTACTTAGTAAGTGAATCTGAGAGATAACATTGCTTTCATTTCCAGAACATAAATGATGCTGAATTTCTAGCTGCAGCATTTTTCTACATCTGCTGCTGTTCCCAGAGATGGTTCCCAGATGAACCTCTCTGCATACCAGAGTACACCTCCTGCCTGGCATGCCACAGGTCACACTTACATTTTCTCATCTGTGTTCATCCCTTTCCCCATGCTCACAGCAGGGCCTCTGTTTCAGTTAGAAAATATTGTTGTCTGCAATTGTTTGCAAGTAAAGTATTCCCTTGATACTCTTTTTTGTGATTTCAGTTTTGGTAATGTGGTTGTCGCTGCTAAAGATGTGTATTAAAGCATAAATATGGATGAAAAAGTTACCCTTGTAAGTCTGGGATATAAAAAAACCAACCCTATAGCAAGGCAGGTTATTAAATTCCCCTGAGAATAAATTAAAGATATTTCCTGAAAATTCTGGCCTTGATTATCAATGCACTGTGTCTTTTCCATAATTTTTTACAGGTTTAAGAATAACCAATGTCTTACTCATCATGCTGGCCCACCAGACAGGCGTCAATCAAATATTTGCAGAAGCACAGATCACTCGGGGTTGCTTGGTGTTTCAAAGGGAAGGCATTTTTAGCTTTGCCTTTGAAAGAGCAGGTCAAGCACTTTACCCAGTGTTAATGATTTTTCCCAATTCATCACTCAATTGACTCAGTAACTTGACTGTTATTAACCCAGACCATTAAATGCTCTTAACCATTTTCCACAGAAAGGAGAGCCCTCTCAAAAATCAGCAACTTCAATGAATGTATTAATTTCATGCAGTTGCCATTTGCCCTACAGCATTGCACTGCTTTAGTGATATACCTTATCAAGAAAGTTCAAAAAGTGAAAGAAGCTTTATTTATAATTTGTTTTGCTGCACTGAAGAATTCTGTTAAGATATGAAGCACTCTGTGTTGGAGATGCCTGTAGAAACTGTAATAGCAGAAGCTGATTTCTTCCACTATGCAGGTGTGAAAGGTGCAAGCATTTGAGGCAGGTTAAGAAGACATCAAGGGGTGGGGGCAATGCAATGAAAACAAATGGCAGTGGAAGAGCATCCCTTCTGGAACCTGTATCTAAATAGTGTTTGTCCTAATATACAGCACTGACATTTATCCCTATTTTCTGTGACCAGAGGTGAGGGCTGTTTCAGAAGTTAGTACAAATAATAATTTAACTCCTGTTTCTCCAACCATGTTAAAATTAAACATACAAGGAGTAAAACTCAAGTGTAGTGACTGTGAAGTGATTAATTACCAACAGTCAAGGTTAACCAGGTGAGTTGTTTCTCATGTCCTTGGGAATGGCCACTGCTGTAGAAAAGGCACTGAGCTCTCCACATGTGAAGAAGGCCTATGAGATATTTGCTCCTCAAACTGTGTGTGCATTATGAGGTTTTGCAGGGCACCCATTCATCCTGATTGCTTAGGGTTTTATTACTGCTGTGGAATGTTTTTGAGGAAAGATTTTTTCCAAAGCAGGAAAAGTTGTTTTTTTTTTCAAACCAGAGTAAATTTAGTCACTTGCTGTTTTCAAAGAGCAACAAAGGAAGCAGAATCCAGCACAAACTTGGTGCTGTAATTTTACCAACCAGCAAGACCTGCATCAGATGTGAATGGGTCATACTCTGTCAGCCAGTAGATGCTTGCTATATGATAACAAAACTGTTCTTATTCAAAGATATTGCTACCTATTGCTGACCACTCAGTTGTGTTTCTTTTAATTAGACCTATCTCCACCCAGGTCATTAGCCATGTAATGTCACCCATGTAACATGAGCTCAGAATTTGGATCTTCTTGGGCAGAATTTCAACAGGTAACACCTTTTCCTACCTTTTTTAGGGAGAGGATGAGACAAGAAAGTAGCAGACTTCTCTGTTTTTTATTGTTTCTTTTCCTTCATTGTAATCACACTCTGTATGACCATCAGATAAATTGATTAAATTCTTTGAGGTAACAACAATATGATTATAACTAACTGCTTAAGTGAATGAAAAGCCACATTACAGATAATCTGCTTCTTTATGAAAACTTAATAATGGCCTGAAAAAGGAATAGGCAATGACACTGAGGTTTTTTGTAATGCAAAATGAAATCAGCATTCTCAGATATGTAGGTGTTTAATAATACTAGAAAAATTCCTGTTAAAGCAAATCACTTGGTGTGGTGCTGTCTTTCCAACTTTCATTGTATTTTGTACTCTTGGCATAAAGGAGCTTGATGCTTTCAGTAATTTTTATATAACTAGCAAAATATTTTTTGTGGGGGTGTCTTTTGGTCATAGTTTTTAATGATTTTGCTAGCTTCTCATAAACTTACTTGTAGGTTTGTCACATTGACATGAAGACAGTCTGATTCATGGCTAGAATGGTATTTTTAACCTTACTGGTAAACATTTTGAATGCTGTTCAAGATCAGTTGATGCTTTATAGACATATTTGAAATAATTTTTTTTCAAATATATTAAAAATCAGAGCACTACTGCCATTGATTTATAAATGTGTGTATGTTTAATTTTAAACAAGGTGCATCCAAAAGCCCTGCAGATGACTGCTGACTAAAGAATTTTTTGGGGCTTTTAAAGGTCTTCCTTCAGTAGAATCAGAGAGGTGTATTGGCAGATCTGCTTACCATGCTGTAAGTGAGTTCATCAGGTACTGCTTTCTGTGCTTGACTCCTTTTGGGGAATCTCTTTCCATTTCCTTTGCTAATGAATAAATACCTAAGAAAACTTGTATGCTTGTTCAACTTGCTCCAAGTAAGGACAGCTAGGCCTATATATTGCTGAAATGGAGTAGGAGTTATTTATCACTCAGAGGTGCAATGAAAACAAATGCAGTAGAAAAATAATGTGAACAGGTTTTGTGGTTTGTGCTTGTTTTGGTTTTGAATAGTGCTCTACCTTTCCAAGTCCCAGGTGTGGCATCCTTGCTCAGCATCTGTCTCCACACTCGAGTGCTGGTCCCGTTCTTCCTTTGTAGTCTTTCCCTTTCCTCAGTTAACTTCCACTTTATGCTGCCTGAATTCAGCCAGCTGGGAACTGAAAACAGGACAGAAAAAATGTTCACTGCTTCCCGCATTTCACTCAAAAAGGTAAGTCTTGCTGCATCTGGACTCTTCAGGGACTTCTGCAGTAAAGGTCCAGCAAATGTATGCTAGACATGCATGTGCAAAGGGTTTTTAACCCTTAGTCTTACCACTGAGAGTTATTTAGCAGAATTTCTCAGGGATGCATAGAACCACACCCCTGAGATAATTCAGTACATTGTCAGTTCTGTAATTCCCATTTTAAATTCAAAAAAGTATATATTTTTTAAAGAAGGGTCAATAAAATATTGAATGGGAGAAAGACACTGGTTTTCCGTAACACTTTCCTTTTTCTGTCAGAAAATTTTAAAATCAATGAAACAAGAATGTAGTTTGCACAATTTGCTAAAGGTATCAGGACTCAAAAATAAATTACAGCTTTTAATAATGGGGAAAACCATCAGTTTGTTTATAATATATAAATATGAAAGTTATAAGATAACTACTCCTGTCTTTAAAGTCATAATCTTAACTCTCTGCTTTACAGCAAAATAAAAAAAATTATGTGGCTCTCTAAATCACTTAGCAAGTGAGATCTGTATTAATTCAGCATATCTAAATGTTTTTATTAGAGAAAAGTTTGTACAAGACATCCTTAGGCTAACATTATTATAGAAAACCAATGGGCTCTAGGTTACATTTTTAAAAATAATGATACAGTATGAACTCTTCCACAACAAGAGATAACAATTTTGCCCTTACGTGCTTTTGTTACCCAAGGATCAGTAACTCTTTTGAAAGCATTACATGAGTTTACAAGCTATCATTATATCCAAAGACTCATACACTGACTTTTTTGGTTTTCAGGAGCTACAAATTAACTAGTTCCCTTGAGGTTCATCTAGAGATTTGAGTTCATTGTGTATTGAGCTGTGAGAGGAAATCTTCAAAGTGCATTTAACTTTGTTCTTTTACTTCCCCCTTCTTTCCCCCTTTTCAAAAGTTGTATGCCCTAGTTGTGCACGTAAGGTGTACAAGATGTGTTTTGATGGGCCATTGCTCTCAGACTGTGAAAATGAAGGCCTGTGAATTTAGCAGCTCTTCAGCTCCTCAGAGACTCTTAGGATGCTTTTATTCATGGCCAAAGGTTTATGAGTATGTCTGACTGTTGACACCAGCTATAGATAAGACCCACTTATATTTTTATGGATTTTATGCTGTAGCCTAAAGAAAGTTATATTTGGCTACAGATTATTACTGAAAAACTTAGGATCTGCTAATGAAACATCAGATAAAGTGCTACTATCACTGTAATGACATGCAAGGATTGAATTAGACACAAATTGTTATTGTTTTGGGAGGGTTTTCAACCCCTTACCACCTTAAGTATCATAGTTAAGCAGTCAGAAAGAATTGTTTTAAATTCTCAACAGAAAATTATTTTCATGATGATAAAAAAATAATAGTTTCATTTTACCTTCCTTGAAGACTTAATTGTAGCTGATGCAGAGTAAACCTTTTAAAAGCAAAAAAAACCCCAGCAAGCCTCTAGTTTAAATGAAATTATCTGTGCTATAAATTATTAAAATGAATTATCACTTAATAACAAAATTGCTCTCTGGACTAGCAACGGATTTCTCAGCTATAAGAAAGTTTAGATTATTTGTTAGATGACTTCCAAGATTAGTAAAACATCCTAACAACTTTGTGTATGAACTGCTGTAATACAGCTAGCATTTTTTTCAGGCTAGAGAAATAATTTGTGTTTTAATGCAAAATGCAATGAGAGAATAGGAGCCACCCAGATCTGTTTCCATCATTGATAGGGCATTTGTGACCACCTGCTTGGAAGCCAGTGGTTTGTTCAAGCTGGTGACCTCGTCCTTGCAGCATCCCCTTCTTCTGTCACATTGTGACTCCAACAAAAAGAGCCATTATCAGAACAGTAGACCCTGGGATGGGCATGAAGTGGACTGAACTTGAGAGTTTATGAGAGTTCCTTTTAAAAAGGCAGAGAAATGGTGTCTGAGGCAATTTCATGTTTTTGGCATACAGGTCCTGAGGGCTGGTTAAACCTTATTTAATGTTGCCCTGCAACATTATTTTCTTTATGGGTGATTTGTGGGACACTGTGAATAATCAAGGTTTCTTNAGCATCCCCTTCTTCTGTCACATTGTGACTCCAACAAAAAGAGCCATTATCAGAACAGTAGACCCTGGGATGGGCATGAAGTGGACTGAACTTGAGAGTTTATGAGAGTTCCTTTTAAAAAGGCAGAGAAATGGTGTCTGAGGCAATTTCATGTTTTTGGCATACAGGTCCTGAGGGCTGGTTAAACCTTATTTAATGTTGCCCTGCAACATTATTTTCTTTATGGGTGATTTGTGGGACACTGTGAATAATCAAGGTTTCTTTCACTCAGCAGGTGAAGTGGGAAGAGTGATTGAAAATATGGCAATGTTGCTTCAGATTAATTTAAAACTAATTATTTTTAAATGTGGTGAACTGGAACTCTTCATTTCAGGCTTTAGCCATTTGAAAGTTAGTTCAATTATTGGGGCATTTTAAGGGCAAAAGGCAGCTGCTGCTGGAAGCTTCTCAGTGCTATCTTTGGATAGCTCAGTATTTGTAACATTACCCCACTGAAATGTAATTCATTGCCCCCACAGATCCTTTCCTTGTCATTGGAGGTTGTCCAACGTCCAAGGAACTGATAATTTGTCTTTCTTAAACAACTGCATTTTTATAAACTATGAAAGATAATTAAATTTAGGTTGCTTAAAGGGTGTCTTTTGTTGACCTTCATGTTCTTTCTTGTCTCTCTGGGCTATTTTAGATTAAGTAGACCATGTTAACAGGACAATCATAATCCCCACTTGCCTCTAGCCCACTAGTGCTCACTCAGAAGGTGTGACATGTCAGTTCAGGGTGTTGTTGTGGATCAAAAGATGGTTGGAATCCAAGTGACCAGAGTCCTACTCATCCTACTGATCTCTGAGTTCACTGTTAAAACTATTCAATCTTAACTGTTAAACCACTTTATTTTACTCTTACCAAAATGAGCTGGTGTGATAGTGGTTTCATACAGGAAATATTAAGTCAAAATTATTTCTGAATTTTACCTGAAATGATGCCATTCTATCTTGATTAAATTTTGCCTGGCAAATATAGTCTTCCCTATGCCTTTCCTCCTACCCTATTATAGCTCAGCATTTGTGATTTGACTCATCAGCAAGCACAGCATGGCTCTCTTCTGAGTCTGATGCAAAGTGAATAGCTCTGTCTGTCTGTAAAGGGGTTCATCATTATTTTTATTCTACTAACGAATGATTCCTATGATGAAGTAATGCTGTGTGTCTTATCCATATTGCTGGTTAGCACATGATTCCTACGAGGGAGTCTGGGTGGAGGTAGAAACCCATGAATTCTCTTGTGTTAGAAATGAGTAACCACTGGCACTTCCCCAGCTGCTGTGACTTGCACCAAGTGCTGTCCTGGTGCCATGCCAGGCTGATCTGATGGGAATATAAAGGTTGTTTTAAGGTCCCTTTGCACATTGCTGCTGCCTTTGTCACGTACATTCTGCACTACTGAGCTGTGATTGAGGTCTGAGATTTACGAATATATAATACTATATTTGCAGATGTTATGGTTAAAAGGACAAGAAAGGAGGGAATATATGTTAATAATACTTTGTTTCTGCTGTATTAGTAGCAGCTTGCTAAAGTGGCCTGCCATCAAACAGTATTTATAGCGATGTATAAAACATATTAGTGACATCCCTTTTAAATTCAAAAGCTTTAGCTAATATTACTGTCTGCATTCAAAGCAGAGCTCAGTGCCTAAAAGCTGGTCAATAAACATTTTAGTACTGCTCTATTCCAGTGATCTGAATTCAATAATGTTACCTTTCCAGAAACTGCAAAATGGAAAGTGAAAGAATGATTTATGAAGCTTAGCTATGCATGGCCAGATAAGAAAGCTTTAACTGATGCTTGCAGGATTCTCTTTAATGAAGTACAAGTTGCCAAGATAAGTTTAGGTAAATGAAGCCTCTGTCACAATATGTTACAGCAAAAGAAATGACAGAGACAGCAGAGCAGATGGAGGTTATTACAGAACAGTGGTGTCAAGAATTGTAGTCTAGGTAACTGCACAAAGACAGAACAGATGCATTGGGTTTGTTATTAATGATTTCATGATAGCAATGAGTATTTCTAGAATCTGTTTAAATTAAGCATATCAAGGTTCCTCCCTTAAATTGTCATTTAGCCTTCATTGAGTTCATATTATTCAGCCATAACTCTCTTTTGGGTAGAATTCTTATCTTTCAGTACCACTCTTCATTTTTGATGTTGTCATTAACTGCAAGGCCCGGGTACTTTTCAAAATCTTGTTTGATCGTTTTCTAATGCCTGCCTTGCTGACAATATTAAGCAGCATTAGTTCAAATGAGTAAAGTTGCTATTATCTTTTTTTAATGTCCTAATTTATCATGTAGCACCCTTTTATGAATGAAACGAAATAGGTGAGCTTGTGCTTGTCTCATGGGGCACAGGACCTGGAAACAGCAGGTGTTAGAAACTTATATTGGGTTGTGCCCTTTTTAGGGAAGAACTGGGACCAAGTCAGTGCAGAACCTGTATTTACATTATGTTTTGTCCACTTCTGTTTTATGCTGACTAGATAAATTATTTTTAGGGAAAAGTATGGATCATTAAGGAGTTACTCCTAAATCTAAGTTTTGAGACTGTATTTGTAGAGTAAATAAGATAGATGACTTTTTTTTGGCTTGAAAAACATGCTTTGTGCTTCTGATTTTTCTTAGAATTGAGGGAATTTAAAACCAAAGCATCAGGAAAATACAGGTTTTTTCTTTACATTCTGTCAAAAAGGCTGTATTAACTTCCAGAGTGAGGTCTGTCACACCTGTGGTGGGCAGGCTGACAGACATTGTGTTTCTCTGCAAATATACACGAGATTGACTCTCACAAGGTTGTGTCACATCAGCCATCTACTCTGCCAGGGTGCTTTGTCCTTGTGTTTGGTGTGACTGTTGAAACCCCAGCCCTGAAGGCACATTCTGTCTTTATGCACTTGATTTCATAGACTTCCATAGACATATTTGAATGCTGTGTCTTTTTGGTGGAAGGGGAGCAGGTAAAGAATATTTTGCACATAACCCTTTTAACAATGTGGAATATGTCCAGAAGAATGAAGATTAAACCAATCAGTGGAGACTGTCTTTAGTATAATAAAATGCAGAAATGCATTTTTTCCTTCTGCTTCTTTATGTTTCAAAAGTTTCCCCCTTCCCTTCCCCAACTTAAAAATTTATGACTTGGTGAGATTTCTATGATACCCCTGTTCCAAGGCTTAGGTTTTACCCCTACTCTGATGCTGGACTCTCTTTTCAGCATCTTTCATGTGTTAGTCTGTATGGAAAGAACAAAAGAAAGGGAGGAGTAGAGAACNCAGGGTTCCAACCCTAAGACATCTCTCTCTTGGTTTTGCTGATGTAATGCTTTTTGTACCAATTTAGCAGGTATGTACACAAAGAGGGATCCCAGTCAGATGCTACAATTGGCCAAGCACCTCATGTGGTGTTTTAATAATAATTTTAACAGCAGTGCCTTTTTATCCCTGGAAGTTTTCTTTCCTACCCTTGTGTTTGTAAGAGGGGGAATTTAAGAGAGAGAGTGAGAGAGAATTAGAGCAGTAATTCTGTGAGGCTCAGAATTAGCTCTCTGTATTTTGTTCATACATTATTTGTCTCTAGGACTGTAACTGCTAGGAGAGTGTAATGAACTTTAGGATTTGTTTTTTATGTTACAAAATCCAAATGCTATCTGGGTTCTGTGGGTCTTCATAGGCTCTAAAAGAATGAGGAAAATTAGTTTCTGCATCACTTGGTCTACACAATTGACAATTTAGAAATAGATTTGTCTCTTAGTCTTTCAATATATTGGGGCAGGACTCTGTACTTGGAAAACAAAAGGAGAACTGTTATTACTGGAATTCAGTGAGTGCTTTTGGGTATGTTTTTAGCCTGAGGAGAGGGAAGATAGGTAGGAAATACAACGTGTGCACCTTTCTTTCCTCCAACACCTTTTACAGGGATTTCAGGAATTGTTGTCACAATTAATTAGTGAACATGTGAGGAAAGATAATGGGTGACTTGGCTGTCAATTTCCAGTCTTTGTGTTCACTGGGCTGAAATCTGAGCAGACTGGCAGAAGGACCGTGAATTATTTTAACATCTAGAATTCCATAAANTTTTAAAGGAGAAATGTGTTGTCTCCTTCTTTTTAGCTGCCAAATGATTCCTAAGAGAGGTCTTACTTTTTAAAGGATGAGGGATATACTGAACAGCCTGATGAGTGTTTGAGACCAAGACATAGTGTTGCACCTGGTAGCCAGAGCAGGTTATTAATACCCTCAAGGTAAAGGTTCAGTAGTTCTCTGAATTCTAAGAAAAAAAGCTACCAGCTCTTCTCTGTTTTTGTGTGGCAGGGACAAACAATGCTCCCAAGGAATTTATTTGCTTCATTTCCAAGGCCTGTCTGTGGAAAGAGAAGCTGTTCTATATTCCTTCCTGCCTGTCCTCCATCCATCCATCCATCCATCCATCCATCCATCCATCCATCCATCCATCCATCCTCCATGTGCTGTCATCCCTTTTAGTGCCAAGGCAAACCATGTCACCACAGACTCTGCTATCTCTCAAATTAAAGACTTCCACAGAGCTCAGACCTGTACAGAAGGTTACTTATGTTAAGCAACCTTAACAAGTTGCTTCTGCCAGCCTATAAATTGTTTCTCAAACGCACCTCAAAAATGTCAGCATTTTTCAGGTCTGCCTCAGAGTTTTGACCTTCAAAATTAAGAGCTAAATCACTCCTAATTTTTCATATGGTTTGGTTTCAATGGTTCATGCAAGATGCTTGGCTCAATTAAATAGAGAATTAAATCATAATTAGTTTGGAGTTAAGGGAATCAATCTTATATTGTATTGGGCACCGGGAAGCTTCTAAGTGAGCAATTGTTCATTTTCAGCTACAAGGGAAAATGAAAGGAAGACAAGCATAGATTCCCTTTGTTCTTTTTTTTTAAGAACAGGTAGATAAGATTTACATAAAGCTCCTAGTAAGTGGTGAGAATAATAATGAAATAATTAATGATAGATTTACCTCGGGTGTTCACGCAGCTGTAAGGAAAATACTTCTACTCATAATTAAAAATATCAATAATATACCAAATACCAAAGGGGTAGTCATGCTGGAATCATGTCATAAAAAAAAAAAAAAAAGAAAAAAAAGAAAACCTATTCCATATCATAGCACTGACATAAGAGAAGGATTCAAATTAAGAACTTTCTGCTTTGCTGAAGACATAGGTCTCGCTGTTTTAACAAAAAATTGCACCAGTACTAATCCCATTTTGTTTGAATCATTTTTTGCCAGATATTTCCCTTGCTGATTTATAACAACCCATATAAATCCACCAGATGATGCCCCAATTTTGTGTTTGGTGTGAAGGTCTGACAAATATATCAGATTTCCAAATTTCAGAATCAGAAAAGAGTCTGCCACGACACTTCTGCAAGCCAACATTTTTCTGTAGACTAAAAGCTCCAGAACTAATTTTTCCTGTAATTTTTTAAAATGGGATATATTAATTAAAGTACTGAAAATTATTAGTAAGACTAGCTCATGAAAGTTTTAATTTTAGAAGCCATTTGTGTAATATCTTTAATGGTGAAGAAGATGGAGAATTCCTCATCCTGATGCCAGAGATTTTGGGATATAAGCAGATAGAAAGAGGCAGCAGTAATACATGTACTACTTTCTTCATAAAAGCTTTGGTACTGTGCCTGTAATTTTGAAGAATTTAATTTGGTGTCTTAAGAGGTTTATGTCTGAATTACTCTGTTAGGTGCCAGTAGTTTGTGGTATTGATCTTTTAAGTAAATACTAAGTGATGCAAATGGAAGCTTTCTAAAACCTTACTCAACTGTTTTTTATTTCTTAAAGGTAAGTGTTTATCTCAGATTTTCAGTCCGTTGGAAGAGCAGTCTGTCATGTGTTGTGTCCCTCATCTGGTGGCCAGTGAAAGTCCAAATCTGATGAGCTAATCCTCTGCACAGTGGTGTAGAATCAATGCAGGGGAGCTTGTGTCAGCTTCTCTGGATGCATTTATCCACAGAATAAAAATTCTCATCTGCTTGGTAAAGAAAGAAACTGTTCAATGAGATTTGGTTATATTTTTACTGAAAAGTTGTGACTTTGCTATTGTTCCTAAGTAGAAAAGTTCCAAAGCAGTGGACATAATCCTTATTTCTTCTTTTTTTTTTTTTTCCTGCAGTCTTTAATTTTAGGAAGGATTTACTTTCTTATTTTAGATACATGTTATGTCATATTTGGGTTTCACCATGGTTTTAAACAGTTCAGTTCTGGACAGAACTACAAAGGAAGCATAGGTTTGGTTGGATATTGAGACTTGCATAGATGAGGTTCCTTAATGTGACAGTGGGCACATTAATCCTGCCTTCTCAAACAGAGGCATTAGCTCACTGACTAAGCAGAAGCTTTCACATTGGGTGTGCTCATCTCTGAGTGCTGGGGTTGCACGACTTGGAAGGCCATGCCTGGCTCCAAGGGAGAGCTTCTCACCTGAGCTCTAGCAGGAGATTTGTGTGGAATACAACTGGAATGTTCTCAGACTTGAGTAAGGAGGTGTGAGTGGTGCTGAGCTCTGCAGGTTTTCCCAGCTCAGCCCTGTGTGAGGCTTTGTTGCACGGTGTGCACAAGTCCTTTTGTTGCAAGGAAACTCTAAACATACAAATAAAATAACCACTGGATATCTTTAATTTTTGCCCACCGCGTTGCGGATGGAATGCATTTATTTCTGTATCCCATTTGCAACAGCTCCATTAGCAGCTAAGTAATTTGCTTTTTATGTGTTTACTAGTCAGAATACTGCTGTGCTTTTTAAGCTGTCACTAACTGGAACAGTCGAACAGTATAATCATAGTGGGCTGATGGAATATAAAATGAGCAAAGTTTTGCTAGGATTAAGTGCTCTTAAGCATCTCTCTGGTCTTTGAACATAATAGGGTGATAAATGTGTTGTGTGAAAGTGTTACATTATGCAGGATAAACAATATTCCAAGAAAAATCTCTCACTTCTGATTATTGAAGTGATTTGTGATACCTGTATTGATCTCTATCCCAAAAGCATAACAATTATTTTCCCTGGGTTTTCTTTGAAAATCAATACTAACAGTTTTCTGAAGAGTGCAAATCAGATGAAAAATTTTTCTATGTTGTGACTTGCCTTTCATTTTCTAGTTAATGTTATTTGCACTGGTCTTGAAAAGATTAAAAAATTGGGAGGTTTGTGTCACAGATAGTTTTCCTCTCTCTATTACAAGACATAAAAGATTTTAATTTTTTCTTTTCTCTCCACTGTTTAAGCATAGTGGATCTCTTCACACATGGTTAGAAATGAGATTTGACGGTTTTGTTAAACAAAATGAGGTTTAGTGAACTTACCAACCACACTTTGTGATTAGATGGGATGCTTTTTCCATGTATTGAGAAGACTTTTTGTAATCTAAATATACTTCTCTGTGAAATAGACCTTTTTTTTCTTTTTATTTAATGGGAAACCTTCACACAGTGTCCAGGATTATAAAGAACTGAGAGAAGGATTAAAACGTTTTTAAAATACACCTTTCCTTACCACACAACTTTTGACCACTGACCCTTCTGAAAATCTGCTTCTTCAGTTTGGTGGAAGCTGCCTATGTGCTGCAGGGGGAAAAGGGACTCATATTCCCAGGATATAAACAAACTTTTCTGCAAGTTCTTCAAGAGGGGAATAAGGGTGAAAAATTCTGGACACTCGTGCAATATGTTTTACTGTAAAATTCCATGTGCCTTGCAAACACTTGTGATTTGCAGAAGAAAACCCAAATGGGTGCCTGTAAATGTTTGGACTTCTACAGATTTTGACCTTTTCTGTGAGAAAAATACACAGATTTTCCTCTGAGACTGAAAATGTTAGGACTTCTTGAATTAGTCTGCTGCTACAACAGTTTTAAACACATATCCACATTTTTCATGTCATACATTTAAAAATTAAAGGCCTCAGATTTGTTGTTATCTAAAGCATATGTTCATTCTCCACAGTCAGATCTAGGCAAATACCAATGTAATCTTTCCCTTTTTGTAATCACACATATCTGGATATTCCTGACTGTATGCTCTGACATGGCAGAAATAACCAAACCTTAGAGAAAACAGGTAGAGGAATGCATGAAAGTAAAGGAAGTTTCTTCATCATGCGAAGGACTTGATTTTTCCCCACTAAAGGCAGCAAAATAATAGCAGGCAATGAAGCCTCAGCTGAAACTGAAGAGACAGAAAAATTCGGGGGAAATTGTGGAAAAGATAAAACTGTAGTGGATACACCAGTCATCTACTGAAAATTTCTGAAGAGGTGTGATTATTTCAGCCTCCAGAATGATTCCTTGAGACACTTAGAAATAAAAGGATGTTAGTAAAATCAAATAGATATTAGAACAACAAACCGTCAGTTTTTGCACAAAGAAAAAAAAAAGAGAGGAAAAGTGAAGTGTTTGAATGCTTTCAGAATGTTGTGAGAGATGGCAGGTCCTTAAATATTTTTGCTCTATTCAAAGATAGTTTTAAGGTAATAAACTTACTGTAAACTCTTAGAAGAGTTTAAGACATTCCTGAAATATACTTCCTAAAAAAAGTCATTCTTCCCTCTTTCATAATTGGAGAGGGGAAACACCCCACCCTCCCCTGCCTTCCCTCAAGATTCTTGAAGTTTGATATGGCTTATCTGAGAGTGTAGTAAGGATTTCTTGTCTACCTTTTTTAGTTTCCTGTGAGATGAAAAAAGTACTCTTGGTACTGAAAATCCAGTTTCTTTAGTTTTAATTTTCTTTTCAGTGTCATCTTACTGTCTTAAATTATTCAGAATACTTCTGAATAATTTTACTGCTTTCTTCCTACATCTGTTCCCCATTAATTTAATCAGTTCCATTATATGTCTCGGACTTACTTTTTATCCTGGTATTTGCTATTCTGTCATTCTTTCTTGTTAGCACATTCTTTTTGCAATAATAAAGACCTGTATAGATAAAAACATCACTCAGCTTTTCAAATAAGTTTGTGTTCTGCCTCTTAGTGTTTTGTTTAACCTTCTCATATTTTTTCAGTCTCATATTTCTAACCTTGAGCTCAGCTTAAGTGTTGTTGGAATTGCAAATTCATTCATATTTCAAGCTCCTGTTCAAGACTAGGTCCCTAGAGCAATGAAGTTTTGTTAAATGTCACAGCTCCAGCTTATGTTTTATTGTACTTAATTAGGACTCCAAGTACTGTGTTTTGTTGATGTTTTTAAGTCTGAAGGATAACAAGAAAAAAAATAATCTTTTGCTCTGGAACTTTGGTGCTAATAAGCTGCAGAATATCAGTCTTCTGCACTGCATGTACCAGTTTTTAAATTTCTTTATTAATGAACATAAATTAGGTATTAACTAAGCCATAACATTATCACCAGTTTAATGCATGTCTTAATAGATATACTAGGAAAACTGTTCCATATATTGAATTATTCAGGTTTTTTTCAGCCAATGAATGCAGAGATACGTATTTTTTATACTTAGAGTGAATATTACCTCTAGAGAACACTGTGATGAATTTAAAACTGAAATTCAGATTATAGTTCACTTTCTAGTTCTGAGCATTCACAAAAACCAAGAATAAAGTTCATCACCTTCAGCTAAAAAAAAGCTCTGAAATTCCAGATTTCAATATTTTTCGTGTGTGGAAGAATACTTTCTAACAGAAGGACTTTAATATGGAGTCCTAGTGGAAAAGTTACTAAAGAGCTGTTGTCCCTTAGTGTCATTTAAAATACATTCTGGAGCTCAGCTGCTGTCATTATACCTGACACAGCAGTGTGAGAAGTCAGTTATTAAAGTTGGGCTCTCTCAACTTGTGTGTGTCTCACAATTTACACACATGTGAACCTGGGTACAAGCTGGACTCCTTCTGTGAAGACTTCTTCTCATTTTCAGCAATTTCTGACACTTTACACGTGGTGTTTGGATAGCACTGTAAGGAGAACTCGGTCAGTGGGTGGCATCAGGGCAGGAGAGCTATAGCACAGATTGAACTCGTTGTAGGAGGCATTCCTCTCTAAAAAGGTGTTTCTTGGATTTAATTTGGTTGTGTAAGCTGATCCACTCTTACTACTTTGAAAAATGTTCATCATTTGACAGGAGAAAAAGAGCACAATATATGGATGCAAGTATAAATACATATATCCAAATAGAATACATTTTATGTATTCTGAAGAGTGGCTTTGGAATTATCTGTCGATGCTGCAATGCAAAGTTTTGGTACATTGAGGAAAGTCTTGCTATTGGATGCTTTGAATCCTCTTTATTTAGTCTGTCTCAGGATTTGAGTTCTGTTCCATATTATTCTAAGAACCAAAGCACTATTCCTTTACATTTTTAACAGGAAAATTGGCGAGTTCTAGATTCAAAGTTAGATTGTACAGCATTTCAGGTCTTTTCTCCAGAGTTTCTTTGTGATTGATCCTCAGCATACCCTATGCATTCAAACAGGAGTGCAGGATAACAAATCTCAACATTTAGAAGGATAAAAAAGCTAGAGATTGAAAAGAGCATTTGTAGTAGTAGTTTCAGATTGTGCTTTCTTTGACATGAATGATGTTGCAACTTCTCACTGCTCCCTGCAACTTAGGTTAAATCTAGCATGCAAAGGATAAGCAAGTGGCAATGGGCACTCTATTTACTTTTGGATGATTGAAATTCAATTAATGATAAAATCAGAAAAATGGTATTTTTCTTTCTCACAAGGATTTTCTAAAAGTAGATCATTATAGTCCATATGGTATTCAGGTGCTGTTGCATACAGGTAAGGCCTTATAAAATATAAGGGCCTTGTTACCCTTGTGAAATCATGGCTCAGGCCTGCTACTTTGGCTAAGTAGAAGGGAACTGTGGGGCAGTGACTCAGCTGGAACAGGGGTGGAGAGATATGAGAGACATGAGAGATGTGCTTGCTGCCTGGCTGCCACATGTCCCATTGTGGTGTGTGGAGGTTGGCTGACTTGGGCTTGTTGTGCCTTAAAACCATGCAAAGTGATCAGCAGCTAACTGCTTTAAAAGGCCTGGTTTTTGCAATGAAGGGCTCTCCTTTGCACTGCCTGGGGGCTCTGTGTTGCTCTGCTCCGTATGAGTTGAGGTTGCCATAAATGCATCTTCCATAGTTTTCCTTCCTTCTCAATCCTCTACACATTGAGAAATTCTGCTGTTGAAATTTAAGATATTTGCACTCCTCTTATTTCTCATGAAAATATCTGTCATCTGATTTATCACCCCTTGAAACAGAGCAGTTCTGAAAGGATCCTAGTGAGTTTTTGCAATTGTGTTCCAGCACCAAATAAGACAATCATGGTATTTTTGCTTGGTTTGTTTGTTCATGACAGTCAGAATTAGAAGTTTATCTTTTATTTAGGAAAAATTAAACATGAGATGGAAGATTGCAAGTGTGTCTGTCTGAGTATCACAACTAGTTTCATGCCTTTATTAGGAAGACAGTGTAAAGCAATTTTTGGTAAACACTGCCCATAAAATTTTTAGTTGCATTCTGTGCCACTGAACATCTTACAGGCCATTCTGTCCAAAATTTCTCATTTTTCCTTTTGTGATACTCAGTTACCGACTGTGCATGACTTCTGATATCTGCTCTTCTTACATCATCACAGAATTAAGGGAAGAAATAGCCATCTATTTAGTGTAGTTTCATATCATCAAGTAGAAATTTATATGATCCTTTGCCTAGGGACTTTTTTTCCAGTGAAACCACCAAATCTGTTTAGTCTGGGGCAAAAATAGGCTGCACTGTCCCTAATGCCTTGATTTAGCCTGAAAGGAAACAGACTGTGTGTATTCTTTAAGGGATGGTGTTCCCACAAATTATTGCAATGTGGCATAGGATTATATCATTTTTACAAACCTACATTGTGCTGTCTGTCAGAAAGCATCTCTTGTTGTTTAATGGTGATAAAACAAAACAAACAAACAAGTAGGTCAGGTCTACATAGAGTATCATGAGAGTCTTCAAACTTTGGTTCCTAAAATTACGCGTCTGCTTGAGGTTTACCAAATGAGATTCAGAGCTTAAATGCCTGATTCCATTGCATTTCAACAGATGTGCACTGAAAATACCAGCAATAGTAAAATATATATGTGAGAGGAGAAATATTTGAATGTGGTTAAAATATACACTTAATCACTGAGCCTCTAGAGAAATCATGCAACAATGTCAAATTAGTTTAATATCTGTAAAGGTCTTTTAAGAGGCCAAAAAAATTTAGTAATGTTTTCTATGTGGATGAAATTAAAGAATAATAAGTTTGAATTGCTGACTAAAGTTTTAATTTTTGAAGAGACATAAAAATACTTGGAAAATTTTAGAACTGTGTTTTTTAGTAGCTGTTTTCCTATCCAGTTTAATGTTAATTCTGGCTTACTGGGATGGTTGAACTAACAATAGTGCTAGAAATTCACTGGTCCACTGTATTTATTTGGATTTTATTAATGATGAAAATAGTATAGGGTTGTTCACTACGTTTATAATCTATATGGCCCAGTGATGTATGCAAAAATTGCTGATTTTGTGCTGCTAAGACCTATAGTCCTTCTGATGGTTCTGCTGAATAATTACAAATGCCCATGAAGTCCATCAGCTCTGCCTAGCTGCTGCTATAGAAATAATCTGCTAATCACAGACACTTCATCAGGTGTGAAAGTGCAATAAAGGCTAAGGCAGAAAAAGAATTATTATGGCATTTGTCAGTAATGTGTCTAATCTTGAGGGGCTGTGCAGATGGATATGCAGATGTGTGAAGAAAGATTATCTTTTCATCACCTGGGTTAATCTCCAGAGTAAGTAGTAATTTCTGACAGGGGTTAGAAGTTGCCCCAAGTCTGTCCCTCATACTCCATTGCTGAGCACAATAAATAAAGCTCTTTGATCAGCTGCATGGGCAGCAACATCTGTGTTAACCTCTATTCAAACTTAGAAAAATACCAGTATTTTCCTCCAACATTTTTTACTGTGAACTGGAATTATTTCTGTACATGATATAATGTTCAGGCAGGAAGTGTTTGGCTTAGTTAAAAATTTCCACTGAAACTCTCTGAGTCTGGTTTACTAACTTCTGTTGTGATTTTTTGATGAAGACAAAGTAGTTAAACATTTGCCATGATGTTTAAAATACTTTGCTTTACATATCTCTTTGTACAAATCATTTTAGTTGAAACCTCCAAACAGGTTATTTCCATGCTACTTTATATAGTACATATTTATGAAACATACAGAAATTAATTTTGCTCTCTCTATATACACACAGGAAAAACCAGTTCTTATTCCAGCAATAAAATGAATGATCTGCTATTGGTTACCATTTTAGTGTAATTGCAGAAAACAGTGACTCGTAGCTGCTCTAGGCTTCTCATCCATGCACTTTCATGGACTGATTTGTGGAATCTAATCAGGAGTCAAATGTAGTATAGATGACAAAATATATTATGAAGTTATGTTACAATAACTAACATTGTGCTTTTCGTTTCTATGGAACAATGGTTGGAAACGGGGCACTGTACAGAGAGGAAGTACGTGAGAGAGGGCAATCAAACTCACCTCTCTTTCTGTTTCATTCATGTCCTTTACCTTCCCTGATAAGACTGTACAATCATCAGAACAAGCAGAGTTTTCTAATAAGTGTTTGTGGAAGGTGGCTTCCTGACACAGCTGGTGTGTGAGCCCACTAGGGAAGGTGTCCTGCTGGACCTGCTGTTTGTGAACAGGAGGGGAGGGATGAGTAGTGTGACAGTGAGAGGCTGTCTTGGGCACAGAAACCATGAAATTATTGAGTTTTTTGATTCTTTGAGAAGTAAGGAGAGAAGTCAGCAGAACTGCTGCCTTGGATTTACAGAGGGCAGACTTTGGTCTGTTTAGGAGACTGGTTCAAAGAGTTCCTTGGGAGGCAGTCCTGAGGGACAAAGGAGTCTAGGAAGACAGTATGTGCTTTAAAAGGAAATCCTAAGATTAAAGGAGCAGAGTATCCACATGAGCCAAAAAATGAGCTGGCTGGGAAGACCATCCTGGCTGAACTGGGAACTTTGTCTGGACAGGAAAAAAAGGAGAATGTATGGCCTTTGGAAGAAAAGACAGGCAACATCAGAGTATTACAAGAATGTCATGAAGTCATGCAGGGAGAAAATATAAATGACTGTGCCACTTAGGCTTGCACAAGTCTACAGGGTCCAGGTGAGATCCAGCCCTGTTTAATACCTTTATCAATACTCGGGACAAAGGGATCAAGTGCACCCTTGGTCAGTTTGCAGGCACAGTGTTGGTGGGCAGGAAGGTTCTAGGGATCTGGACAGGCTGTATGGATGATGGACTGAGGCCAGAGGTATGAGGTTCAGCAGGGTCAAGTGCTTCATCCAGCCCTCAGGTCACAACAACCCCAGGCATCACTGCGGGCTGGGCACAGAGTGACAGGAAAGCTGCCCAGCAGAAAAGGACCTGGGCATGCTGCTTGAGAGCAGCTGAACATGAGCCAGCAGGGCCCAGGTGGCCAAGAAGGCCAGTGGCATCCTGACCTGAATCCAAAATAGTGTGGCCAGCAGGAGCAGGGAAGGGATTGTCCCCCTGTACTCTGCATTGGTGAGGCCACACCTCAAATCCAAAGTACATTTAGAAATGGCTCTGTGAGTGTATCAGGCAGATAGCACTACACAAGGACATTTGAAAGAATGTAAAATAAAGCATATGTGCAAGTGTAATCAGGTCACATATAATGATGAATCTCCCATGATATCTTTAAGGTAATATCTCAGATTCACAACTTTGCAAGTACTAGCTCTGCACACGGTTCAGTGTATTTATGGATGCAGTTAAAGCTAAGATAAAAATGTTATAAGAATGCACATAATTAAAGGTGCTTTCGGACTTCCCTGGGTTCTTTCAAAGTCAAAGAGAAAGTTCTGTAAAAGAGAAAACATACAGTTGATTGCTAGGAAGTTGCCATTAATTGTGTTTCTGGAAGGATGTTGCTCAGCATTGACAGGGCAAAGCAAACACTGGTCTCTAGATAATGGTGAATCAATTTTTGACACTAGCTCTTTAAAACAAAGACTCATAACTTTTGGTTGGTCACTCTGAGTTCCAATGGTTTGTAGTCATTCTGCACAAGAATTAGATCCTTGCTGTGGCTAAACCTGTAGCTGCACTGAAGAGTTTTGAGCAAGGAACACATATTAAATGAGCGTTTCCAAAATGCCCTCTTGGGAAAAGTCCCACTCCATGATTAAGTCACAGTGGTGCTATTGAATACAAATACCATTAAGAATTAAGTGTGGGAGTAATCAGAATGTTCTATGGAACAAAATCTACTGAAAGCAGGAAGTGGATTATCTGAGGTAAGATGGTGTCTGGTATGTGAAAAATTGGATTTTGTGCATTTCTAAAATGACATCACTGTGGCCTATTTGGCCAAGTTTTTTAAATGCTTATTGTAAATTTGATGCCTAATGTTTTCTTTTTCTCCAAGTGTGGAACACTTTAAAGATATCTTAAACATCCCTCTCCTCCCCTTACCAATGGTGTGAATATCCAGTCATATTTAAACTTTATCAAGATGAACATGAAAAATCACTGCTCATTTTGGAAAATCATATCCCTGGGCTATAGTTGTCTTTGGTTTATATATTGGGTATATAGCTGTGACTTATATAAAATCAATAATTTTATATGGAATGGATCCTTATTCTTACTCCACCGAAGCTCTGAATGTAGCCTGTTATGCCGAGATGAATGAATACTGACATCACCTACATTCCAGTGTAGGTAGAGTGTTTCTGTCACCATCTGTTGTTGCATGAATCATGTTTTCCTTATGATTTTTATGGGAGAACAAAAATGACAGGAAGGAGGAAAAGTGGAAAAAATAAGGAAAGAAATGATGGATGTTATGGTCTGCAAAGAGGGTTCGTTTGGTTAAGAAAGCAGTAGTGCTTGTGCTGGCTAATTTTCACCAGTTTGGGGAAAGGTGAGATTACAGGTTATGCTGCTACAGAAGCGCAGAATAGTTAAGGTTGGAAGGGACCTCTGAAAGTCATCTGGTCCAACCCCCTGCTCAAGCAGGGCTACTTAGAGCCAGTTACACTGGACCATGAGCAGATGGCTTTGAAATACCTCCAAGGAGGGAGACACCCACCATCTTCCTAGGTAACCTTTGCCACTGATCAGTCACCTTCACAGTGAAAAAATGTTCCCTGGTCCCTGGGAGTGTTCATAAGGGAACATTCTGTCTTTCATCTTGTGCCCATTGCCTATGGTTCCATCCCTGGGCATCCTGTAGTCCTCAAGCAGCTCTCCCAGTTGCCAAGACCTTTCAAAGGCTACTGAGAGTGATCTTGCAATGACATCAGCCAGCACCTCACTGTTCAGATAGGAAATTTGACAGGTGTGGAACAAACTTCCAGGCCTGCATTATTTTATGTTCTGTAAGTAGAAATGCCTTGGAAATGTACAGCTCATAAAAGTTCATTGGTGCTTTGAGCCTATCTGGATATTTTTTCTGAAATTTTTAGGGGGTTTTGGCCATGAATAAGAAGGAGTCCATGATTTTTCAATATGTACAATTCATTTAAAAGGAATTTAAAGAAACATTAGAAGAGAATGTTTATATAATTTGTGTGCAAACCCTTCCTTGTAAACATGAACTTTTTGCCATTTAAATTTTAACTGAGGCCTGTGATGTCTTCTTCAAAATCNTTTTTGGCCATTTAAATTTCAACTGAGGCTACTATCAGCCAGCCTGTGATGTCTTCTTCAAAATCCTGCTTACATACATGTTTATTTAATTCATTTTTTGTTACTTTGTATGCGCAGAGATCAGCTCTCAGGCATGTTTGGGTGTCTAAATAACATGTGCCAGCCCGTGTGACTTGAGAGAATAAGCTTCTCTGAAAGTCAGAGATCTTATGCTGCCCCCGGGAAGTTTTGATGATTATTATGGAGTAAGGAATGGGACTTATACACCAAATTTTAGTTCAGCAGCTTGCAGAAAATTAATTTCCCTTCACTTCTGTCAAGTAAGACTATTTTTTTTTTCAGTGTAACTATTTTGATTTTATCCTGCGTGTTGGTGTGGTGAAGTGTTTATGGACAGTAGCTTCTTGTTAAATAAAATGTATCTTTATTGCAGTGAATCAAAACCTTAGCAAAGTTGGCTAAATGTCTTTCTAGCAGCAGGCAGGTCAGACTGGTGTGCAGGGTAACACCCACAAACCAGTAGTCTTTACAAACTGGCATATTCAGTTTACTTTGCTGAGATGGTGCTTCTGCCTTGCCCAGAACAGATATGTAGGTGGGTGAATGAAGCAATGTTCTAGAAAGCGTTGCCCATAAAATAAATCCTCCACACTACCTGAAGGACAGGCTGTTAGCTTATATCCAGGCTATTTTTGGCTTTGAATAAATGATGTCTAGAAGAAATCAACAGTGTTAATCATTAGAGAAAGACAGGGTTTCAGAAGAAAACTAAAGCAAACAACTGGCATTATTATTGCTCATTAACTTTCATTGGCTCTTAGGCAATTATCAGTAAATGCATATGGAATGGCTATTGTCAAAATGTAGCAGCAATTAAATCCCATTAGGAGACTTCCAAAAGTCATTAACCCAAGTAGGCGGGAGTCAAGTAGCACTGGCTTTCTATTCTGCTATCAGGAATTGTTACAAAAAATGAATCATAAGAATAAAATGAGATGTAAACATAAAATGAACCCATAGAATCTGTGGGAATCCCAAGCTGTTGCATTTCTGGGCAGCAATGTCAGTGCAAAGGACTGAACAGACCCTGTACTTGTGCTGACTGAGATGTACACTGACATAGCTGAGACTTCATAAAGGGGTCAGACTGGTGTGCAGGTACTCCAATTCTGTGTTAATGGCCTCTCAATATATTTGGTTTTCTTACCAGATTCGTTGTTTTTACACAGCCTCCATGATATCCCTTCTGCCTCAGCACTTTGTTCATCTCTTCTGTTTCAATTTTTATTCTTCTGCTATTACAATGGTGTCTTCCTGGGACATATCTATTGGTATTTTCATAAAACTTCCTGTTCAGAGTGCTTTGGAACAGGTTTAAATGTTTGCAAGGTAGTAGGCAGATGGATCAATGCCTGACTCCAAGACCAGAGCCTCTGGCAGAATTTTCGGTTTCAGATGGGGTATACCTGTCTCAAAGTGGGGAACAGGATCTTTCTACAAGAAGGATCACCAAGAGAGCTTTAAACTAGATTTGAAGGGGGAAAAGGGTAGAACCAGGCTCACTAGACAGCAGATGGGTGCTGCATGCCATAGTTTGGGGGATGGTGTGTTAGCAAGATGCTTCAGTCTGCTGTGTAGCTGGAGACAGGGAATGGACATGCATGCAGCAGTAGAGGATGTTAGAGGTGTGTTAGAAATGACAGAAGCACCTGAGAATGGTCACATTTGGATTAGGGCTTTTTCCCTCAGAAAAGGTGGTGGAATCAACAGCCCAGATGAAGCATGTCTGCACCAATGTGTGCAGCATGGACAACGAAGAGGATGAGCTGGAAGCCACAGTGCACCAGGAAATCTGTGATATAGCTCCATCATGGAAACATAATACAAGAGGAAAGATGAAAAAGACATTGAGATGCTGGAGAATGTCCAAAGCTCCAGCAATGGAACTGGTGGAGGATCTGGAGCACAAATTCTGTAAGGAGTGGC
Organism: Alaudala cheleensis; assembly: GCA_013398995.1. Taxonomy (NCBI): domain Eukaryota; kingdom Metazoa; phylum Chordata; class Aves; order Passeriformes; family Alaudidae; genus Alaudala; species Alaudala cheleensis. The sequence continues at coordinate 52,162 of VWYE01015241.1, forward strand.
TGAGGGAGCTGAGGCTGTTCAGGCTGGAGTAAAGGAGGCTCAGGGAGACCTTATCATTCTCTAAAACCACCTGAAAGGAGGCTGTGGTGAGGTGGAGGTCAGTCTCTTCTTCCAAGAAACAAGCAACAGGACAAGAGTAATGGCCACAAGTTTTGTCACAAAAGGTTTAGATTAGATATTAGAAGAAACTTCTTCACTTGAAGAGTTGCCAAGCATTGAAACAGGCTGCTGAAACAGGGAAAGTGATAGAGTCACCATCCTTTGAATATTTAAAAGACATGTAAATATGGAACCTGGGGATCCAGTTCAGTGGTGGATTTAGCAGTGCTGGATCAAGTTGATGATCTTACAGGTCTTTTCAAACCTAAGCAATTCTCTGATTCTGAGCTATGTAAAATATACACTGCAGATCAGTTAAAACATCCACCTCTTTAATCCAGGAAGCTGGCATTGGAGATTTATGAGGATGGAAGGCAAGGTTTGTGGCATTATACAGTTTTATTCTCTTTCCTTCTCAGCTCCACAGCAGTCTTTGAGCCTTTTATCTCCGTAGAGGGAGAGACAAAGGGGGATAAAAGAATGGGAAACTCTTCTAGAATTTAGAAATTTCCTAACTAGGAAAGATTTTCTAGGAAATCTTTTGCCTTTTTATTTTTCCAGTCTCTTTATCTGATGGGAGAGGTAGGTGACATCAGCTGAACTTGCTTCATTAATCTTTATACTAGTCTGGATGAAAAGAATTGCTACACTAACATGCTCAAGTCATTTTGATATTAAGTCATATGTCAGATCATGAGACATGGTTCCAAATGTTAGTGAAATGACCTTTCCACTGACAAATGGCACACCTTTCAACTTTTAATGGTTTTATGGGGAGCTTATGTCCAGCCAGTCATTTTCACTTTTGGAAAATGCATTGTTTTTATCTGGTTTCTCTGTCACATAGTATGAGCTAAATAAAGAACACTGAGGAAATTACTAAATAGATTTGTAACTCCCATTTTATACTCAGATTATGGACTAATTGTAGTGTATATATTTATTTTTAATGATGACACTTTTAGTACTTATAATATATGTGAGTAAACTTCATATATTAGGTTTGGACAACTTGCTTTGAAGAGAAGTAAAGAGGTTAAAATGTCAACCTTGAAGGTAACCTATTCATGTCAGGCTCCTCAAAATCAGCCAGATTTACCATTTACATTAATAGTCTTTAGATCAAGCCTAAAAGTAGTTGAGGTGTATAGTGTGCTTGTTCATAATTTTCTTCATCATGAATCATCTCTTCCTTTAAGATTTTTTTTAGTGGACAAATACACATACAGGTCATGCTAATTTGTTTTTGCATGCATTTTTTTGCTTTAATGTTACAGTACGACTTGAGTTAAAAGAAATTTTTGACTCTATGTCCATATTGACAACTCATTTTCATCTTTTAGTGTATTCTACAGTTCATTTATTGCTCCATATGTGACAACATGAAACACGAACATTTCATAAAATAATTTTTTAAGAAATCAAGAGACCATTAAAACAAATGTGGCTGAAGTGCTCTAATTATTTTCATCCCCTTGTGCCCAGCCCAGCTTTCTCGCCTGTTAAAGATAATATTTTTCTAACTTTCAGTGATGAAAAGAAGAAAGGTCTGCAGCAGACACAGTTCAGATACAGGGAGCATTTTGGCATACTTATTAACACACTTTGTTTTGCGGATAATGAGAACATTGCAAGCTGCTTGGGCCTTTTGTCTAAAAATTCCCACCAGAGGCTCTTGTAAATCACCATGGCTTCCAGTGACTGATTCCTGTGGAGCCTAAGATGAGTTTAACAGTCACTGTCCATTGTTGCTTTCATCTGTTGATGCCTGTTTTGCTATCAGTGGGCACCGTGCCAAAGTTCTGAGAAATCCACTGGATTTAGGTGCCCTCCCATTCACTCCTGTATTTGTGGTTGCACTTTTGGTCATCTTCTCTGTGGCTGCTATTTTGTTCAGCTCCTCATCAATGAGAGCTGTCATTTTGAAGCACATCACATGATGACACAGATTAGCTTGCATTGCCCCATCCTGGCTAGAAGTGAAATGGAACTAATGTCTGGCATATGGAAGAGGAATGCACAACTGTAGTGGATGAAGTGCATCAGACCTTGCTGTCCTTTGAAATTTCCAACTAGCCAAGAGGAAGCAGTACTAGAGATTTCTAAATTAATGTTACAATCTATGTTACAAAGTAGATTAGCAAATCTTTAATTTTTGATAGCTGCTAGTCATATCATAAACTAAGACTCTTCAGTTCTCAAGGTTTGCAGCTTTTTTCTACACAGCAAGAGGCAACAGAGATTATGTATGTGGATCAGACAATCACTATGGCTGTCCTTCAAATCAAGAGAAAAGAGTGGAAAATTACTTGAGCAGGCTTAACAAACAAGTATAAAGTGGTCCTGTCTCAGAAAAAGACCTGAGGTATTTTCATAGAATTTGTTTTTTTTTGAATTTCTGTCTGTTGGTTGGTTTTCCTTAATCCGACTCAGAGAGTCTTGTAGGGAATGAGGAAAAAAACCAAGGGTGGGACTGGTGAACAGGAGAAGATTTTCATGTATACCATTCATGTCACAGAATGTAGATGGATAACAGTGTTTGGAATCTTGGAGTGTTTTTTCTTTTCCTAAACAAATCATGAAAGGGCTGCAGACCACCAATGAGGGCAAGTTCCTGTTTTGAAGTGGAAACTGTCCTATGTTTAATACAAATAGTTGAGAAACACTGTTCCTAGAAAAACAGCAGGGAGCTCAGAAATATATTAGATTTGTGTTTGGAATCCTGAGAATAGATATCAGGGATCTTTATGATTCCAGGATTCATCCATACCACTTCTGCCTGGATCATCCAGGAAAGCACCACTTGAAGACTCTCACCTGGAACAGATCACTTGAAGGTCTCAATACGTGGTAATTTGATGAAATACAGAAGCAGGTCGTTGAGACAGCTTGGTGCTTACCAAGTGCTGTGATCAGAGTGTTTCACAGCCCTGCTAAGTTTCCTTCTTTTCTGGAACAGTGAATCTCAGGTTCTTTTTTGTGGAGTGGAGCAACTTCAATGTAAACAATATAAAGAGGTGGACTAGTGGGATGGGAAAAAAAATATAAAGCAGAGTAGCATCATCATTGCTGCTGGTAGATTGTTCCCAAAGCATTTTATGTTGTTTTCTTTCCTTAGATTTTTAAAGAGATGTGGGAGTATAAGCATTTTGAGAGGCACAGGAGAATATGAGGGATGTTTCCTCACAGCCTGAGTATTTAAGCATTCTTAGAGATTATAAAGCATTATAAGGACAGGAGATAGAACACAATCCTCAGTCCCTAGTGTTTGTTATTGGCCAGGCAATTGTCTGCTCAGCATGTGTAGGCCAGATACATGAAATCCAGGTGTCTTGCACCTGAGATTTCACCACATGAACAAGCCTGAGAGCAGAAGATGTAGTAGCCAGCAGCCAGCACCTGTCTCCTTTTGAATTCAGCATCAAATCTATTTGTATTTGTTTGTTTGTTTTCTTTGTTTAACCTTGTTTCCAGTATCAGAAGTAGTGTTGTGAATTCTGTTATCATAAGTCAGTGGATAAATAAACCTAATGAAATCTGCCTTTATTTCCAGAGAAATTTCAGAAGCAGTTTTTCCTGCTCAGTATAGGTAATCTCTGAAAATGTGCATCATTGAACTCCTTAGTTACAGAAAGATAAAGCAGTGCTTTTGAACTTTGCTTCTGTCACTTTGATCTCAACGTGAGGTCTGTCTCAGTCTCAAATCTGTGTTTTGCTTCTGTGCTCATTTCCTCTCTGCTGACAAAGTATGATTTGTTTTATATAATAATTGTCTCCACAATTATATAATTTTAAAATGTCCTTGAGTTTTTTGTTGTTAGTTTGATTTCTTTTTGTTTGTTTGTTTTATTTTTTAATTGGAAAGGAATATCTTTGTAAGAATCTATATTTACTTTACAGAGGTGTTTTTTGCCCTGTACAGATTAGGATTCTGGAAAAGCAGAGATTGTTACTTACACAAAGCCATGTAGTTGGCAGCTGTTAACTTGAAAATCCAAACAATACTGCCTCTTGCTTTAACAAGCCAGTCCCACAGCAGAGACATGTCTCTTACTAGAATTGTAATAGGTATGAAAGGTACCACCTAATGCTCTAATCACCATCCTGTAAAAGCAAGCAGGACACAATCTGTAGGAACATGAAAGCCTGTCAGTTTTGAGTACAAATGCAGCCTTCAAACTACAATGTGAGGAAGAGATGCTTGTGTTAAAAGCATCTGCTACAGACTTTGCACAGAACAAATCTAATTGCTGGCTGCCAGTGCTATTAAAGGTTTAGAAAAAGTTGGTCCCCAGCTCTATCAGTCTAATAACTCTCTCCAAACTTTGCCATGTTTTAAAAACATAGCAGTTTGCATCTCAGGCTGAAAGGCAGTTCTTCAAACACACAGTGTGATTTACTATGTTCATTGCACAACTAATATTGAAAATTAATGACACTGCTTTTAATATACAGATGTTTAACACTGAATTAATGATATTATAGAGCTCAAGATGAGTAGAAAGACATTCATTTTCTTTTAAGACTCCAAAAAGGAACATATTTTGGACACTGTCTTTGACAAAGGTCAATGAAAAACAGTGAATATTTCTGTTAGTTTTCACATGCAGATTGCCACTGTGATTTCTAGTGTTGAAATTATGTCTGGAAGATCATTCAATAGGCAAAGCAAAAGCTGTGCAAGCAGGCTTAGCAAAACAAAGAATTCATTCATCCATCAGCAGGCAGGTGCTCAGCCATCTCCTGGAAAGCAGGGCTCCATCATGCTAATGGCTCCTTGGGAAGGCAAATGTCATCACCACGCTGAACATGATGCCATGTGAGATGGAATATTCCTCTGGTCAGTTGGGGGCAGCTCTTCTGACTGTGTCCCCTCCCAGCTTCTTGCATCTGTCCTGTGCCAGGCCAACAATAGAACTTTGATGATTCTTGTGTGTTCCTTCCAGCTCAGACTATTCCATGGCATCCACGCCATTCCATCTTCCTTGTGCACTCCCAGAAAACCTGCCAGTGGGCTGGTACAAGAAGTAGAAAAAGGCTTTGGTTTTATGCAAGAACTGTTCAGTAACACCAAAAGCATTCCTGTGTTATCAACCCAAACCCACCTGAGTGGGAAGAAAACTGGTGAGACTACACTGGTCTCACCAACAGTGCTTATAGTTAGCAGGTAATGCTTCATGAGCCTTTTAAAGCAGTGTTTAATATCTACTTGTAGTAAGTTGCTGTAGTGGGATTTGTGTTGCCTAACTTTTATTTTTTTGTTATTATAATCCTGTTCATGCTGACAAATTTCATTTCTGAAGGTTGGTAGTGACTAAGAATAGAGGACAGTCCACTTATTCCCTTAAAAGTACAGTTAACAATGAAGTATAAATTCTTTGGGGGGTAGGAAGAGGAACAAAGAATAGTAGGAGAACAGGAGGGCAGTCTTATAATAAAAATTTGAAATTACTTCATGGACACTAAAGCAGTGGGAAAAGGCAAAAATAAATGCAAAGCATATAAAGATTTTGAAGAGGAATTTTCATAAGTCTTCATTCAATATGCTTTCAAATTTACACTGAGTGACCAATATCACTGATCCTAAAAATAGTTTCCTTCTTAAAATATTTTTAAGATAATCTTATATGCTTTTTCTATCAGATTTTTTTAATAAAAAAATACTCATGTGAGGGACTCAACCCTCTTAATACACATGAGCTTTAGAGCACATTTTTTCTTTGAAGTGGTTAATTCTGTGACCTGTGGTGATCAGGTGGTACTCAGCATTAAAAGAGTTTCTAAAGACAGTTTGTAATAAGGAACATAATTTTGTATAAACCCAGGAAAAATATCTGGGAAGAAGAGGTAAGAAAAAAGGAGTGGAAAGGATGCAGCTTGGAGAATATGTTGCCAGAAATTTTTCAGTGTTTTGGAGCTGGTCTGTTTTTTGGGTCTGCTACTTCTTTCCTTTCCAACCCATCTTCCTTTCTAACCCTACCAGCCCATCTAAGAAAAGAGTCTCTTTTCATACAAACACTTGTGTGTACTCAGAGTTCATTTTGGCCCTCATAAAATTAAGCTCACATAATGTTCATCTGCTCAGGAAAACTGTATATTGTTTTATTGAGGTTTTCTAGCAAGGAAGTGCAGAAGTTATTTTCTTTTGCTTGTCATAAGTATTTCTGAGATGAAAACTTTCTCAATGGTGCATTCTTCCAAAGAAATCATTCTTTTTTCCTTTTTTCATTTCTAGCTTAGATAGTTTGCTATTGGTTTTCCTTTTTTTTTTTTTTGTCTTATGCCCCTTAATGTTTTACAATATTTTCCAATAACCTCACAGCACGTACAGACAAATATACTTCAGCAAACTCTAGTTAGAATGTGTTGCTTCCAAATACTTTTACCTGTTCCCAGCCTTCTTTTAAATGTGTCTGAAAGCCACAGGGAAATGCCTTCAATTTTAGTGTTTTCATATCTTGATCTCTGTAGATGATATTGATGAGGGAGCTGTTCTCCATTGGTGACTGCTGATAGCATCATATGAAGTTAAGACAAGAACTGCTTATATGTTATTTTCATTTCTTTGCCTCCAACACTAAGCAGGTTTGAATATCTCATTAGAATGAAGTATCTTTTAATGCTGTCAAAGCCAGAGGTTTATGCAACTTCGAAGCAGCAAAGAAGATGCAGGACACCTCCAGGGTGTGCTTCCAGTGAGCAGTGGGTGGCAACAGAAATAATCATCAATATTCAAATGTGTATGTATTACTGAAGATATTTTAAATTTTATTTCTTTGGAATCTGTAACTCCACAACTCTCCAATCTTTTGAAATCAGAATTCCAAATAGAATTAAAAAGGACATCTGCAGAGAAATACAAAGTTTCATATGTCAGCACGTGATTGTGTTTAATTGAGACAACGTTAATATATTAACATAGTGAAAATCATACATGAGCAGGCAGACAGCACAAGTCAGTGTTACAGGGCAGTGTGTTCTCCCTTGTTTCCATATAAACAAGTTTTTCAGGATTGGCAACAGGTTTTCATTTTGTTTTCTGTTTTACAGTGTAAGGCTTATCCAGCCTCCATCCCCCTCTGTGAAGAGCAGACAAAAATCTCCCCGAGCTCTGACTTAGCAGCGGGACTCCCCAGGCTGTAGTGAGGCCTGCACAGTGCTAGATAAGAAAAGAGTTCACTTCAAACAGCTTGGCATTAATCAGCCAGCAAGGCTTCAAGCTCAGTGTTAGAGCAAAGGAATGCAGTTCAGAGGCTCGCTTACATTAAATGAAATTAAACCAGACAGACTCACTTAATTCTTACTTTTAAAAAGCTCTTGAAGTGCTGTTTTAAACTAGTTACTCTGTGATGCCACTGAGTGAGGCAGTTAATCTGACTCATCAGAGAGGGAAAGCAGCAGAGCCCTTGGGATTGTTTCGGAGAATTGTTTGGCCTTTGAAACAATTTCCTTATATCTTATTCATACCTTTTCAGCATAACATATTGTATCATCTATTATCTTTAACCAGAAGATTCAGCTCCTCCTTTCATATCATGGTTAGGGCAAGCCTTGTGAGGAATGGAGACGGCAGCTTCATTGCTCTAGGAGGCAACACATGGCCTTTTACTTTGCACCCAGGAACTGCTCTTGTGTGATTCACAGTCAGGGTTAGCTTGTGGCTTTAAGGGCAGTGAATGAGCTGACAGTGAAACTTTACATTGTAATGAGCTCCTCATTGTGCTGAGGAAGGACATTGGAGAGCTTGAGGAAATCATTGAAGGAAGCTGTGGCAAAAGTCGTCCCTTAGCTATTTTCCTCATTTGACAAGCCTCTAAAATTAGAAGATAGACAATATGATCTGTA
>VWYE01015241.1:60582-107728 GCA_013398995.1 Alaudala cheleensis
TACAATATTTTCCAATAACCTCTCAGCACGTACAGACAAATATGCTTCAGCAAACTCTAGTTAGAATGTGTTGCTTCCAAATACTTTTACCTGTTCTCAGCCTTCTTTTAAATGTGTCTGAAAGCCACAGGGAAATGTCTTCAATTTTAGTGTTTTCATATCTTGATCTCTGTAGATGATAGTGATGAGGGAGCTGTTCTCAGTTGGTGACTGCTGATAGCATCATATGAAGTTAAGACAAGAACTGCTTATATGTTATTTTCATTTCTTTGGCTCCAACACTGAGCAGGTTTGAATATCTCATTAGAATGAAGTATCTTTTAATGCTGTCAAAGCCAGAGGTTTATGCAACTTCGAAGCAGCAAAGAAGATGCAGGACACCTCCAGGGTGTGCTTCCAGTGAGCAGTGGGTGGCAACAGAAATAATCATCAATATTCAAATGTGTATGTATTACTGAAGATATTTTAAATTTTATTTCTTTGGAATCTGTAACTCCTGGAGATTTCAAAAGATTGGAAAGACAGGGTGAAGTTCATTGTGAACAGAGTGTGAAGGTGTGACCCACAGTCCGTGAGAAGGTGTTCCTAACCACCCTTTTGGAGGCTAAGAAAATACTTTTTGGTCTTTCTGTAATGATTCTTACTGTTATTATTAATATTTAAATTATCAGAATTCCAAATAGAATTAAAAAGGACATCTTCAGAGAAATACAAAGTTTTTTATGTCGGCACCTGATTGTTTTTAATTGAGAGAACATTAATATATGAACATCATGAAAATCATATACAAGCAGGCAGACAGAACAAGTCAATGTTACAGGGCAGTGTGTTCTCCCTTGTTTCCATATAAACAAGTTTTTCAGGATTGGCAACAGGTTTTCATTTTGTTTTCTGTTTTACAGTGTAAGGCTTATCCAGCCTCCATCCCCCTCTGTGAAGAGCAGACAAAAATCTCCCCGAGCTCTGACTTAGCAGCGGGACTCCCCAGGCTGTAGTGAGGCCTGCACAGTGCTAGATAAGAAAAGAGTTCACTTCAAACAGCTTGGCATTAATCAGCCAGCAAGGCTTCAAGCTCAGTGTTAGAGCAAAGGAATGCAGTTCAGAGGCTCGCTTACATTAAATGAAATTAAACCAGACAGACTCACTTAATTCTTACTTTTAAAAAGCTCTTGAAGTGCTGTTTTAAACTAGTTACTCTGTGATGCCACTGAGTGAGGCAGTTAATCTGACTCATCAGAGAGGGAAAGCAGCAGAGCCCTTGGGATTGTTTCGGAGAATTGTTTGCCTGGCCTTTGAAACAATTTCCTTATATCTTATTCATACCTTTTCAGCATAACGTATTGTATCATCTATTATCTTTAACCAGAAGATTCAGCTCCTCCTTTCATATCATGGTTAGGGCAAGCCTTGTGAGGAATGGAGACGGCAGCTTCATCGCTCTAGGAGGCAACACATGGCCTTTTACTTGGCACCCAGGAACTGCTCTTGTGTGATTCACAGTCAGGGTTAGCTTGTGGCTTTAAGGGCAGTGAATGAGCTGACAGTGAAACTTTACATTGTAATGAGCTCCTCATTGTGCTGAGGAAGGACATTGGAGAGCTTGAGGAAATCATTGAAGGAAGCTGTGGCAAAAGTCGTCCCTTAGCTATTTTCCTCATTTGACAAGCCTCTAAAATTAGAAGATAGACAATATGATCTGTAATATATTCATGATATTATATGATTTTTGAAAACAGCATAAGTAGCCAGTAAAAAATAGTCTAAATTTTAAACAGAATGTACCTAGGAAACCCTGTATTTATAGAAACTATTCCAAAGTGGTTCTCTATTAAGGATCTCTTTCCTAATTAAGTGATTAGCCAATCACAGCAATCAATTTATGCTAATGATAGGGCTAATAGTGAATTCCCAGTTGGGGTTTAAATCCATGGCTGTAAGCTCGGAAGCATCTGTTCTAATGATTAAACCATTTGCTCTGTATATATCTGATACTGGCTCCATCAGCTAAACTAATGATAACTTAACTGTAGCTCTTTCACCTTAGGCAGAAAGTAAAGCATCTAAAAAAATCTTGTACTGACAAACTCTTCATAGATATATATTTTTGTCATTGTGCTCTTTGATCTCTTTTTTATATGAAACGAAAGCAGGTCTGCAGTGCTTAGAACTGTTTCCTTTCCTCCATCATAAACAAAGGTCACATACCAAAATGATGAAGGCTGAGCACTGAAGCCTTTCTGGAGCTTGTGTATACTTGCTACTGATGTATGTAGTTGCATTGACAAAATAATAGCCTTAAATACAAATATTCAGGAGGTTTGTGGAGGCAGAAGAAATGTCAGTAGGATGCTGGAGGAGTTCTGTGTGAGTGAGAGGAAAGAGAGCTTTCAATAAGCAATTCACATCAGATTTTTATGATTCCAGCCTTACCAAATAAACACTTTGGAAATCGAAATAAATTAACATTTATAACTCTATGAAATTAAACACTTTTTTTCCTATGAAAAAGCAACACTTATCTCTCTGAAGGCCAAATCTAGATCTTGTCCTCCCATCTGTCTCTTTCCTCTAGTTATTATAATATATTTAGCATCCTTTTAAAAATGAAGCCATTTAAAATAGGATTATATATAGAAGATTATATGAAAGACAATTGCCTATATATAATGTCCCATCTGTCTTGGAGATTTATGTAATTCACTTAAGATGTTTACAGGCATTTGTTAAACCAAGTGGGACTGGTCGGTTCAGTCTACATTCAAACATCTATTTTTTATTTTTCACCACAGATGCTTCTTTGGAGAGTTTTGGGTCACTGCCCCACTCTGATAGATTGTTTTCAAAATAGAGCTATTGAAATACAACATTGTTGCGAGAAGAAAAATGCAGTCTGTAATGCAGCATTAACAGAAAGCAATTTGTCCTCAGAAAGTGAGGACAAATTTAATTTACACTAACACCTCTTTTTGTTTAGGTAGTGAACTGCTACGTGAAGGAAGGAAACAAAGCTTAAAAAAAGAGGCTGCATAGCATTAAAAGAAACCTGAAAATCAGAACTCATATTAAAATGACTGCCTTCTATGTTTCCATCAAGAATGGCCTTCTATAATCTGGGTTTTAACTAAGCAATGTTCATATTTTACTACCTTTATTTAAAAAATTGAATTAAAATAAAAGTTCATCAGGAGGACTGAGGGAAGCAAAGGCTCATGGGGAATCACAAAGTGGAAGAAGAGGGAAGGAGTTCCAGTAGACAAGGAAAATGTGGCAGAGAAAATGTAAGGGAAGTGATAGGAAGAGAACAGAAAAGCAGCAAAGATTGTGAGACAGGAAAGGTGCTTCCACACCTGTTTTTTAATTGAAAACTGTCATGTGGTTAGTAAGTGGAACCGACTTCAAAATCTGGTAGGACCAGAGACAGAGGGACAAGCAGGGTTAGAGAAAAGCTAGCACGTGAAGCATTGTGTCCTGTTCAGTCACTGCCCCAGGTTTAGTGTCCCAAACTGAGAGACCCAAGGCAATTCCAAGTCAGACCTGTGCAGCCCTCCAGCAAGCTGAGATAAAGGAAACTAGTGGGGATAATATTTAGAAGAGGAGAGAAAGATGTGATAGAGTGTAACACTCCAGACAACAATATGAGGAAGGGTGCTAATTTGCCTCTACGACAATCATATGATTTGCTTGCATATCCAGCAGAAGAAAGATACAAAGATATTTTTTTTTTTGCCTTCCCTCCCCTCTGAATTTCCCCCTCTCCTAATTTCCCATTCGGTCATCTGTTCTGCAGTGTGCTGTTCTCCTCAGTCTGGAATGACCGACCAGCTATTGCCAATTCCAGTCTTCTGGGAGATGCTCTTGCATTGGGCAGCTGTCTTCCCAAAGACAGTGGCATCACCTTCCTAAAAACCTCTTAGTTTGCTGTTCTCAAGGCTGCAGGCTTGAGTGTGCCCCAGAAAGCAATCATGCAGTTGTCACTCAGCGTGCTATCACCATATGCTGACTTGATGGAAAGCTGTCTCCAAAGCAAAGGGGATTGTCCACTCTCCCAGTCCGTGACTGTGTGGGTGCATTTGTGCAGCCATGCAGGTGGTGTCTGTGTGTGTGCAAGGCAAGCAGGGTTAGCATGACATGATTCAGGCAACAAACAGGGACAGTTTGTTGGTCACATATGCCGTGTGAAACCTGGCAGCATTTGACATTTTCCATTTTTACTTGCAGAGGATCCGAAGCCCCATAGGGCATAAAAAACACCCAGACAAATAAAAAAAACCCAAATAAAATAAGCATGCTTGTGTGTGCTATTGGGGTCAGCCCAATAATTTCAGATATCATAATTGTGTAAGTGGAAGTACTTGCTTATTCACACCTAATCATTCTCATTTTCAGCAGCTGGGATGAGCTGCATCTGGAGGCAGAAACATAATAAAGATTCCCCTGATACTGATAGTCTGTGAGAGTAGAAACTATTTCAGAGCATTTAAATGACAGTCTTTTTCAAAGTTGTTAGCTTCTAAATCAGCTTAATAGGCACGCTTCAAAACTCCTCTGGGAATCATCCTTCTCTCTTTCTGTTTTTTTTTCTTTCGTTACACACATATACAAATCTTTCTTTAAAAAAATATGTAAACACAAGTGAATGCCAACATATTCCAGGAGTCATATTTTGAAATTCCCTTGTGCCACACTGAGGACACTTAATTCATTGGCATTATTCACATCAGTGAGGCAAGGACAGTAATGGAAGAAAAGTGTAAAAACACCATTTAGGCTTCTGTTTGGAAACTGAAGGGCAAATCTCTCAAGGCTCTGTATGGAAATGGAAAGCCTTGCCAGGTTTTTTTTTTATTTCTGTTGGATCCAGAATCACTCCTTGTATACTCCTTGTACAATCTTTTTTTCCAAAACAGTAACAAGCATTCTTTCTCTGTGATTTGTGGAATAAGACAAGAATATAAAATTATGTTCTTTTTCACCTTTTATGAGGTAAATGGGTCAGGACAGATGTCATATTTTGTTTTTGCATGTAGACATCTGACGTCCTGACATGGGAACAATGCTCCTGAATGAATTCCCAAAACAGGTGTGTGGTACATCTTTTACCAGGAGGAGACACCACCTTCAGCACAAATCCCTTATTTTCTTTCCTTATAAGCTTAGAGTGACATTATTGGAAATGTTTGAAGGATTCCCTACTTTTTAAAATGTGTCCACTCCATCACATGGAAACAAAAGTATCAAGCTCAGTTTTCTTGTACATTGGACAAGTTGTAGCTAAAAGGTATGGATGGTTTTTTTGGTGATGGCTGGAATGGCATTTAAATAGTGACACTGAAATCCCACCCCTGTATGTGATTTGAATTAGTGATTATTTCTGAGGAGAGGAGAGCTCTGTCTCTCAAGACTATCTCCCATGAGGGGTGGGCTCTCATTCCTCATGCTACCTTCTGTCTCCAAGTAGCAATAATCAAAATAATTGTTGCTGTTCAACTGAATTTTGTAGTATCAGTAGTTTTAACATTGGCTGTTAAAAACAGAGAAATAAGGACAATTAAAGGTCTAAAGTTAAAAAAAATCTTATACATCTTCAAATTCTCAACTGTCAGCGAATTTTCAAATTAAATCACTGGCAAAAAAAAAAAGTGTTGCCATAACTAAAAGGTCTAAGCAAGACTACTAGCAATTCTTCCAAAAACCATTTTGTTTAGGTTTGGATCTTTTTTCAATGTTTTCAGAGAATGACCAGAAAAGAAATTCACCCCTTTTTTATTACTATTATCATAGTTCCTCCTATGAAAATTGCCTTGTATGCATACAGATTCCAGAGCTGCACAGTTTTGAAAAGTTATTGAAGCCAGATTGCCTGATTTTGGAAAATACTCGTGGATGTCTGGACTATCACACGTGGATATGCTCATGGATATCTGCGCAGGTTCCTATGAAGCCCTTATGTGTGGTTGGCATGATGCAAACTTTGGCATGTTTCTGCAGAGATTGCTGATTATGATGTGCAAGTGATGTAGCAGAGGACATAAATCAGGGGTGCATTTACATGCAAGCAACAGAGTTACATCCTGTCCTGAAATATGATCTTTGTAAGAAGTGCTGACCATATTCTCAAGTCAGTCAAGGACGTTAATACTGATTTTTATGTAGCAGGTGTGCAATTAGCATGTTGAAGGCAGTGGCAAAAAAACTGCCAAGTGAGGAAAGTTTAATGAAGCCTCACTGATGCCTACTGTATCCTACTAAAGGTTTAGCTTCTGCACCAGTAGAAACATCCATGAGGGGAAAGGTAGAAGCAACCATAGAGGTGGTATGAACAATGGAAGAGAAACCTGTGGCTCAGAATTTTCTGTCTGCATTTGGGAATCTGGACTTTTTTCTGGCAGTGAAGTGGAATTTGATCCTTCACATAGCACCAAGATGTATGCACTTACAGAGCTGGAAAAATGCATAGAAATCCTGAATAACTGGAATTTTGAAGGAAAATTTGCAGTGAAAGGAGTAATTTAATTGAACAGAAGTTGAGCAGGTAGGAGTTTTTCATTTAATGTGAGATTCTTTTCTAAACATCTACTTTGAAAAGGCATATAGCTGTTGCCTGTCACCTAAATTGGACTAGTGTTTTGATGCCACACATTTTTATGCACCACTGGAGCAGAAATGAAAGCTGTCAATAATAAGCTTGGCCATACAGGTGTACGCCCACTTACATTCTAATCTTTATAAAAACCTATTCCACACTTCACTGCTGGGAGGTGAAACTAGTGACAGAAAACATATGAGCCTTCCAGAGCCTATGCACTACAACTCACATTTCTTCTTATCAGGGAAGGAATTCTATTTTGTTTTGTATTTTAAGAACAGAGAAAAAAAGATTTCAAATGCTAAACACATTCAGTGTTCCTGTCAGTGCCAGACTTTGGCACTGGAGAACTTTTGTGTGACAACAAATCAAAAGCTATTGTTCTCTGGCAGTCCTGCTTGTCGTTCATTCTGCTTCAATAAAAGAGAAAAGAACCTAAAAAGTGGCAACTTCTGCAAGTGTGCAAATGATGCCTCTCGTTGGCAGTAGGCTTTTGGCTGGGATTCAATGTAGGCACCAAAGCTAGGGCCAGCCAACACTTAGCATGTTTGTTTATGTACATTATATACACTGGAAACATATGGTCCTTGCAGTTTGTTGCTTTCTGAAGGGACTGGTTGTACTCTTCCAGAATTAGATGAAAGCATATGAAGAAGATCAGAGAGAAACACAGATTGTGACAGACAATCACAAATCTGTGATTGACACAGATATTCCAAAGGATGTATGAAATGCACCTTCACTCCATAATCACCAGAATTTTAATCTACTGAAATTTTCATCTACTTTCCCCTTAAAGACATACATGTTTGAAAAGGTAATTACCATGGGTTTTAGTAATTGTTGTATTATTGTTTGCATGAAGCAGACTTGAAGTACCTCATGCATTTCATTTTCATGTGATTAATGTTGTCATGCGTGGTCCTTGGAGGTCAAGTGAAGTTCTTTCAACTTCCCACTGGAAGTCTTTCTTTCAGAAGTATTTCCTAGCCCTTAAATGATACTAGATGCCAGACTTAAAAGTTATAAAGTTGTGTGTAAAGGTAGACATAAAGGGGAGTCACATTCTTCTCTTGGGAAGTATGAGAGATGTGGTTATTGATAAAATTTCACATTTTACATTTCACATTAATGTAATACTTTAAAAACAAAATACGAAAAGAAGAACCTCTACCTCATGCCTTCATCTTAAAAAGAAAAAGATTTTCCTTTTTTTAGGTGATGTAGGAACCCAAAATAATTTCTAGTGTGAGTGACACAGTTATTTCAAGAGTTATTTTGAATTTCTGCATTGCCCTATCAAAGGGGTTATTTGAACAGGAATTTAGAGGGGCTCAGTGTGTTGAGTACATGTCCATAAATATGTGTATGGACACAGCTGGCCTACCACACATTTGTCCAGACACACAGTAGCTCTTGAGGTTTAAAAGGATGAGCTGAATGAGGCCTTTTCAATGAGTGCAATATTTAAATGTTTCCGTTTTTTTTTTTTTTTTTTTTTTTTACTAACAGGATTCAAACCACTTTGGCAAATTATCATGTTAAATTCCATGACTCTGAACCTGGCAACCAGATTTATCACCTGCAAGTGGCTGTGAGTCCAGCACACACTCACATTCACGCTACACATTCACCATGGAGCTTGCTCTAGTTAAGATCCTATTAGCTGAATTACTTTGCAGCAAATTATAAACATCACCATGATTAGAGGGACCAGACATCTCCCTGTTAATTTCTGTGGAACAGTAGCTCTGAGCATCAAAGCTACCATTGCAATTACGAGGAAATTGGGTTGCTGCACTGTATTGACAAGCAGCACTATGAATAGCACAGGTGTGAATACCTGCTCTCCTGGGGAAAGCACAGAGGGACTCTACATGGATCACACATGGAGAAGGGACTGGTAATTTAAGCAACTTCCAAAGTAAATGAAATCAGACAAATGGTGAGGTGCATTTCTCAACTCTTTAGGATGATTCTATTTCATAATTTGCAGTATGTGTATAAACACCTCAGCTCCATTGGAAATGACAGTGGTAGTGAGAGTGGCATCCAAGGGCTAAATTTGGCCTGACATGTAATAAGTGGCGTAACTACACCTGGGATAAAAGTGTTAGGAATACAAAATACAGCTCTCTAATAATTCCATCTTGCGTTTTCTGCTTCCCTCCTGTCAGGGTAACTGCTGGACTGGGAATCTCCTTGACACAGAGCAGATAAATAATGTTGTTCTCATAAATGAGCTATTTAGAGTGCCTTGTTACACTGTGGTTTGGTTTCATTAGCTTTTTTTAATTTGGGCTATTCTGAACATCACTTTCTCATACTGTAAATTATTGCAGTGACTTTCAGGTAAGTTTGCTAAAGGTGTATGTGTCAATTTTTAGCTAAATCTGGTTAATACCTTTGAAACAAAATATGAGAAAAAGTTGAGTTTGTGCTACCCTAGGAGGAGGGCATGTCTGGGGGTATCAGTGTTTGCTGTTGTCCAGAGAGCCAGAAATCTCTGTCAGACCTTTTGTAGATCTTTTTTTTTTTTGGTTTGGTTTGGTTTTTTGTTTCTTTTTTTTTTTTTCCCCTGAAAATGTCTACTTTGCTTGAACAAGGGATAATGGGTGCAAGTTACTCCCAGGGACATTCCAATTGGCTAAGATGAAAATTTTTCACTATGAGAACAATCAACCATTAGAGCAACCTTCTGTGGGAAAGGTTGGTTTTCTTGATGTTGGACAATTTTAAGATTCAGCTGGACAGGGTGTTGGACTGTTCTTGTCTAAAGGTGCTTTTGCTGAGAAAGGTTGGACCAAATGATCCATGAGTAGCCTTCCAAACTGACATTCCATGACTGTATGATTCTGGTGTAGGTCATGCCCTATCCCTATACAACTCACCACCTTGTTTCTCAATTTGCTGTAGTCTCCAGTTTTAAATATATTTCTTTTCTGGATCTTGAATTAGGGAGCTGCTTATTGTAGGTCTCCAATTAGGTCTCTGTTTTGTCTGAGTAACAATGCAGGGGAAGAACATGGAAGGGATATTTCTTAATTTTATCAGTCTGCATGACTTCATTTATATGCTTCTTATTAAATTGTAATTTTGAGAACAGTAGTTTTTATTGTTCTTAAGTCAGAAAGTATGAATTTTCACAAGGCATTTGAAGTGAAACAGATTATACAAAACCAGTAATGGTAACTATTATTTGATGGTTTTAATCATTAGCATAATGCTAGCAAGGTTCAAAAAAAAAAGCCCTTCAGCCCTGATACAAGCAATGATACAAGATATGTAGCAAATGAGCATAATGTGTTTCTATTTTGTGTTAGATCAGTTACTGTACAGAATTGGTGTTTTAACTCACATTTGTACTTCTGCTGATAAGTGAATGCCTTAGACTGAGCATTTAGCATGTGACAGCTGCCTTCAAGGACAAACACAAAGGCTTGTCGTGGCTCTCAGCACGCTGATGTAATGCTGCAAAAAACATCAGGAAATTGTGAAGAAATAAATAACTGGAGCCCCATCATTATGATAGTTAATGGCTTTAGGGATGGCACTAAAGCAGACAATATGGTCAGAATGAAGTCTCCATCTGTGTTGCTGCTGTCAAGGGAAATAGTTTTACATCATTTCTTATCTCTCTTTTGGTCCCTGTGACAAGTAGTCCATGAGGTGTTCAGACCCTGCACTGAACTAACTAATGAAAGATGATAGGATGGGAATTGATAAGTGAATTTACCTTGACTGTAAACTCTGCAACGTCAGATGGCAACTCCTACTCTTATCCTTTTTCTAATCTTTCTTTTAGTATGGTGGCCCTGAAAACCTTCACACACAATTCTGAAATGTCATTTTCACAGTGATTCAGAAGTGATCAGAAAGGGAACCAAAATGACATAGAGAGCATGGCTAAATTAATGGGCTGTCAAAAAAGTATTCTCACTTGGAAGGATTTCAGGCTTCTCTCAGATCTGATGTTAACCCAGAAAAAATCTTGACAAAACTGAATTCTATTAATTTTCAATAGAAAAGTTGGAGTTTCTTTATTAAAAGTTTTGCAATATATTTTTGGCTAATAACTAGACTGTTTATGTTTATTCCCTATTCTGGGGACAGGCAAACCCTAGCACAGATCTGATGCCTGGTCCCAGAGAGAGGTCAAGAGGGTTACCCATGTGAGTGAAGTGATATACAAGCTTAAATGTGAGCACAGTGGGAGACACAGTTTAATGATCAGGTTCACTCTGAGTAAGAACCTTAAATGCTCATTTGAAATAGTCCAAGCTGTCTGGAAAAAAAAAAAAAAACACCAAAACAGTTAATTAAACAAATATCCTTTGACAAGCAGTCCTTACCTCTCAGCCTCAGCAAGGCTGTGTTGCAAGGTTGCTGATATATCTGAAAATTACTGCATAAAAGCTATTTTGGAGGTAAGGTCTTATAATAGTTTCAGGCACCAATTAAAGAACATAGAAATAAAATCTCAGCAAGGAAGGAGAGAAAAAAAACTTTTTCAAAATTATGTTTATAATTTTAAACTTAGGTTTATATTTTTAAAAACTTTCATGCTGTCTAACTGTGTATTTTGCCTCAGTCCCACTTTTCTGGTTTGGGAGTGTAATTCAGGATTATTGCTTTTTACAAGACCACCCTCATGATTCTATAAAAGTAGTAGATCATGATCCTCCGTTTGAACTTGTTGGTGTCAAGAAGAGATGGCTTAATCCTTCCTCTTCTGAAATCTGTGTTTTGACTTCCTACATTACTAACTTGCATCACTTTATTTTCTTAATTTTCATGGTGTCTAGTGTTGTGTCCTACATGTTCTGCATATTCAAGCTCAAGAGCCAATGCCATTGAATTATGGCAAAGAGCTCATGTCCTTCTAAATCCTTCAGCCTGGTTGGTTGGGTGAACTCTGAGTGGGTGCTTAAAAGTTTTGAAAATAGTACATAATATCCAAGTCATGAACCATATCTTACTATGCACTAACTCCAGCTGCCAGAAGGACAACCAGGCTCGAATGCACATGGATTGTAGACGGGGTGAGTTCCTGTCTAGGGTGACTCTGAAGAGAACAGAGAAAACTAGCCGAGACTTTACAGATGCACAGCATTTTATAACACAAAGTGACAACAGTCCTATCAGATATGATCAAACAAGTATCAGTTTCTACAGGTTCATAAAGAGACTTAAAATTGTTCACCTTGACCTAGGTCACCTAACTGAACATAATTTAAAAAGGTGGCTTGTTTGCCTTTTCTTCAATAAAAAAAATTGTGTATGAGGAGGGCCAAATGTTGAAGAAATATCTAAGGTTCTTTTGCTTGTTTCACATTAGTTGTGAAGGAGAGGAGTTGAGAACAGAACAAAGAGAGCTGTAAACTTACACACTTAAATAACCTCATTAATAATTTCCATGCCTTAGGGAATATTATCTGAGTTTTTTCAGGTAAAGGACCAGAGCTAGATCTTTGCCATACTTTTTTTTTAATTTCTTTACTATAGTGAAAGTGAAAATTAGAAGTAAATGTTGCTTGAAATTATTTGCTAAAAAGAATTTTTTTGAAAAAACCCCCAAACAGTACTTTGGAAAATGTTCAGCTAGAATCTTTAAGATGCACAGAGATTTTTCCCATTCTTGGGGGTGGGGGAGCAAGGAGTGCATATATTCTGAATTTCTGGACTAGAGTTTGTGAGAAGTTACTAGCTCTCAGTAAATGAAAATCAGAGGCTCCCTTGGCTCCACAAATAGAGTAAGGGAGTAGGAGTTTATAGTCTCCCAAACCTTCTTCTTTTCTGGGAGAATGAGTCAGTTCTCCTACAAATGTCAAAACAATTACCTATGAGTGTTTTACAGTGAATTTTCTGGGTAAGAAAGGCCACATATTTGATATAAGCATGGAAGAAATAGTTTGCACACTTTACCATATGGTTTGAATGACCACAACAGTACAGAGAAATGATTAAGGAGTATAGGTAGGGTTAGTTCTACCTCTGAATCAAGGAGGCTGTAAGGAGGCTCAGTTGAGTCTGTTCCATGGTCTATTCAAAGAAAGCAATGCTTAAGTCAAATCTGACAAATATAAAGTCTGTCTTTGTGGTGCTTCCAGTTCACCTCTTGCAATATGATTAGATGTGTGCTTTGTCTCAGTTTGAAATGTATCCTTTCCACAATGTCAGTTCTGCAAGGTAGCAAATAATGAATCATGCAAACATGGAAGTTCACAGCCAAAGTGGATAATGACCACAAAGCTGCCAAATTCTCATAGAAAGAAACAGATTCTCTCCTTGCGATTCTGAGCTGCTGAAACAAGCAGTTGTGCACCTGCTTTGTTGTTTTCCTGTCTCTGTGCTTTCTCATTCTGTAATGATTTTTGGTGCAAGCCATGGGGAGGTTGGTTTCTCCAGGTTCCTCGTGACTTGGATCCACACCCCCAGGCTGGGTGAGGGAGCTGTGCATGGGTGCAGTGCAGGGCTTCTGGGCAGGGGGAATGAGGCCCATCTGTGTGTTCTGAGCTCCAGCCATTCACACACAGGTACTCACACTCTGTGCTCAGACGGATGCAGGAAGATGCACAAACCACGTGCAGCTTCTGTCTGAGCTCTCCTTGGCTGAGGCTGCAGGCACAGGCTCAGTAAAGAGGCATGAGAACAGCTCTGCAGTCACCTTCATCGTACACTCTGCATCCAGTGCTCGTAAAAGGGAAAAAATTATTCTGAGGCCTCCACAAACTTTTTTCTGTAGAGTGAGTAGGGTTTAAAAGTCACTTGCTTTCCAGAAATTTCAGCCAAGACTTCCATGACCTGATGCTCCTATTACAAATAATTATATGCTTAGGTTTAATAGTTCTTTTTGAAGATTTTGGATGTTCTCTGTTTTATCTTGCAATACATTTTTTTTTTTTGAATACTATACCTAGTCTGTACTTTTTCATAACTAGTTTTGGAAATTAGATTTTATGCCATATTCCACTCTTCCCCTTTTCTTCTGACTTCTAGCCTTAAACAATATCTCTTCATCAGCATTCACTTAAAACCTGCTTTAATGTTTACAGAAGTAGTTTTCTAAGGTGTCTCAGAGAGGCATGTCTTATACATCATTAACTTTTGTAGAATCAAGTTTTAAATGATGTGCAATATTTATTTTAGTCAAAACAAAAACTGTCCCATTCTCAACCTTTAAAAGAGTAGAAATTCAGTGATCTTCCTGTTGTAAAACAACACCACAAAGTTATCTGGATTTTTTTTTCATTTTAAATACACAGTTATAAATAGTCAATGTGTAACCTAGATAAAGATTCCTGTAGTGCACATTTCAGTTAATTGAACAAGGTAACCTACTCCTACTGTGAAGAATTGCCACTAAACTGTATTGTTCCAGCTATTTAAAAAATAGCAGGCCAGGCAACAACAAACAAACTCAAAAATGTGCATACATTAAACATAGAACAATCACAGAATCAATTAGGTTGGGAAGGACCTCTGAGATCACTGAGTCCAACCTCTGACCAATCACCACCATGACATCCAGACCATGGCACTCAGTGCCTCACCCAACCTTTACTTAAACACCTTCAGGGGCTGTGACTGCACCACCTCCCTGGGCAACCCATTCCAATGTCTAACCACTCTTTCTGTGAAGAAATTCCTCCTGATGTCCAAACTACACCTTCTCCTCTTGTCACCTGTTGTCTGGGAGAAGAGGCCAGCCCTCACCTGACTACAGCCTTCTCTCAGGGAGTTGTAGACAGTGAAAAGGTCACCCCTCCTTTTCTCCAGGATAAAAATCTCCAGCTCCCTCAGCTGCTTCTCACAGCACACGTGCTCCAGACCCTTCCCCAGCTTTGCTGCCCTTCTCTGGACACACTCCAGCACCTCAGTGTCCTTCTTTAATTGAAAGCATATTAAACATAGTCTATATGTATTTTTTAATGTTTCTCTGTGTTGGTTGGAATATTTTGTGAGGTTTTGGATAGTAAAAACAGCAATATTTTTAGATACACAAAAAAGGGAAAAACTTTTTCATAGTGAATTAGGAAATGAGTAGCATAGAAGATAAAGGTGGTATTGAAAGCTTCACTGGGAGAAACAAAATAAAACAGAAACCAGAGGAGTGTATATTAGAAGATGAAACAATTGATTTTACATAAAGTTGGGTTTTGCTTATGATGAAAAACACCTTTAAAGAGACTAGAAAAAGAAGTCATCTGAATGCACTTAATGGATTATATTTTTTTCTAACAGAAAATGGAATTGTTCTGGGTTAGGTTTGTCAGAGTAAATATAGAGGTATAATTTTATTTCCTGCTACTTACTGTTACTCTAGTGCTTTCTTAAAAAGGTATTTTCTTTTGCTGGATATGCAATTAGAAACACAGTGGACACATATTTGGCTTTTGTAAGAAAAAATTAAACAAATATTGAGAAATTGTGTTCTATATCCTTTTAGGTATCTGAAAGAGATTAAATATGTTCTCTAATTTCTAAAGCCTTTGGGCACTGAAATATGGCATAATTAATTTTAATTCTTTGACTTGGTACAGAAATAAAACAGCTTTATTAGAATGGTTTGCAGATATTACAACTCACATGGGTTTGTATCTTCTGCATGAACTCTAATTTTTTTTTTAGTGATGTGCTTAAATTTGATTTGGTTCCCCACATCTATTATTTAAGTGTCATACACAAAAATAAAATGCCCAACCAAAAAAAAGCCTCACATATATATTGGCTTTCTCATTCCTGTAATTTATTCATGTGGTCAGCCAACTTCTCTCAAGGTCGTGAATTTAAAAACAACCCACCAAATAAAAGCCCCCAACAACAAGAGCACCCACAACAAAACCAGCAAGAACCAAACAATGGCTGGCTCAGGTTTGTTTTTGCTGGGTTACACAGTAAGTTTTGTGTAGGCTTTATTTGTTTTAAATTTCGTGCCTAACAGTTTCTTAGCCAAATAACCTTGACAGCGTCCCCTTAACGTATTCACAGCAACACACAGAGACATCACAGTGAATTTATTTACATCCCTAAGTATTTCAGAGGCCTACAGCTTCTTCACAAAAATCTGTACTGAACTTCAGAATAAGCTTTACTGTCCATTTGGATTGATTGATTGATGGGCCTGTGAGCCCAGTTACTCCTCTGACAAGCTGCACTCGCAGGAGCTTAGTCTGGGTAAATAAACAGGGCAGTCAAGTGAGAAGTGTGTGACTTTGTAGTAGGCTTTGTGCAAGCAGACTATTGTTTCATCCCAGGATTACCTAGAATATATCAGATTGGCACTTGTTGGAGCTGGACATCACTTAACCTTGCACATTGGAATAGAGAGAACAGTTGCTGATTGCTTTGAAATGAGCTTGTGTTAACCAAGCTATTAAATGATAGTTAATACAAGATTGAGAAATAATTTGAATTCATGAACTCATCAGGCGTTATTTAGATGTAAGTTTCTTCATTAGCATTTATATTTGCCAAGCATTTCTGTTTGCTTTTCATGTGCACTACAGACAGGTTCCATTTCTTTTTGTGTCAGCAATCATTGGTGTCATGGTTAATACTAATCTTGGACTCATAATGACTCTTTCCATCTTCAGGTCTGCTATGAGCAGTCTGGAATCTTTGACTAGGTTGATCTGTGAGCTCCTTTCAGGCTGTGCCATAAAAATGTAAAAGTCCTGCTGTGTTTAATTAAAACAGAAGCATCAGTATCTCTTATGTACAACTAATAGCATTTTCTTTTAAATTGGGAGGAAGATATAGCAAAGCTGGTCCAGATCCTCGGCTGATAATTTACATTTATTAAGGGTCTGGCATAGTGAGTCTGACTATGGAATTGTGATTGCATTTATTTTTTAGTTAATGCACACAGTTTGAATTAGGTACTTCAGCCATTGCACTGTTTCAGTAATGAACATCATCATAGAGAACTACAAATTACAGCTCCAAATAAAAGATAGACACATTCATATCCTTCTTCAGGCTTTATTAAATTTTTCTGACATTTAGAAAGCACAGTTTGCTTTCCTACTGTTATGCATTAGAGTTTTAGGAGAACTCAAATGGGATATATTTGAGCTGTGCATAATCATGGTTTGGGGAGCAATATATTCAGGGAATCAATTTAGAAGTAATTCTTCTGAATGGCATCCTTCAAATGAGGGTGCTTGCACTGTGAGTGTCAAAGATCCAGCTTTGCTTTTTCTTCTTGTTATTGCCAGAATTACTTTTCTGATCTTTTCATAAAGTGTGCAGCACACAGAATTTTCCTTGGCATTTGCCTTTTCTGCTCAGGGCTCATTCCATTTCAGTGAGATGTCCTCATAGCACCATTAAGCACTTTGGGAGATAAGATGCTGTAGAGATACAAACTAGTAGGGGAATCTCTAAGCACTTGGCCCATTACCTGGGGTGTGCAGAGAGACTAATTCTGGCTAAGGGAAGCAATGGAAAGACCCCTGTGGCATGGTAGATGCAGTCTGAAGTTGATTATTGCTCGTAAAGGAGAATAACTGAAGTTTAAACTTCATTTGCTGAGCTTATGTAATTTCTTGGGGCCAAAACACTTTCAAGAGGGGTGCTGCAAGCATACCTAGAAAAGGTCCAGGTGTTACTTTGGGTTGTTTCAAGATTCTCACCTGGGCACAAGGTCAAGAAATTACAAGAATAGTCTATAGTCTCTCTTCTTTTTGAACCCGACAATATGTATCAATAAAGAGATTGTTATACAGAGACTTGTGAGTTAAACCATTTATATGCATGGTTTAAGAGAACTTGATTCTTGAGGAGTCATCTGGTTCATTGCTTCTGCCTCAGAATAAAGTCAGATGCTGACAGACACCCTATATTTTTATTGTATTGAAATGCATGATAATGGAGGCTCTATATCTTTCTCCCGTGAGCTTTTCTATTGGTTCACTGTCCTTGTCTATAAAGAGCTTTCCTGGAAGTATCCTTTTATCTCCTTTTCTGAAGCTCAAGCCTATTTTGCACTGTGTTCTGTCCCTTATAAGGATCTAGAGCCATCCATTCCCTTTTCTTTTTTACGCTACACCTTTGCAGTCGAGTAATCTTCCTGCTTTGCTTTTCTGGACTAAAAGCCAACTCTTTCAGCTCTTCCTTGTAGGTTCATAGTCTTTTTTCAGTACTTTGTTTGCCACCCTCTGTTCAGGTACATCCCTCTTGTAGAGTGTGCCCAAAGCAAGGTTTAATGTTTAAATTTTGCTCTGCTTGTGCTATAGGGTGCAAGAAGACATTTTAAGTTTCTTGCAGCTGCCAGTGAGTGATGATGTTTGTCTCATACCATGGTCTGAGAGTGTTGATTTAGGTTCACCTTGTAACCCACTATGCTTCTGCCTCACTGCTTGTCACCCTCAGCTGATAATTTTTGCCTAATGATATCATTAAATGGTCCTATTTGAACTGAATTATTATTTTTCTCAAGTCACTTATCTAGTTTCTCAGCAATGCAAATCCTGTCCTCCAACACGTGTGTTGTTGCTTAATGTGGCACAATGTGCAAACTCAATATTCCACTGTTGCGTTATTTAAAGAGAAAATGAGGGGAGGAAAAAAACCCTTTTGAATTTGGCAGCGACAGGCTGAACAGGTGAGGCTGACTGTTGAACACCAGCAGTAGCTCAGACTGCCAGTCTATTTTAACAACTGAGTAAATCAGCTGCTGCTGAGCTTGGGGAGAAGGGAGGCAGCCAAGTGTGCAAGCCCAGTCTGCTGTTGCAGCTTTTGTCTGGTGGTATAGAAAATAACATGTGCAAGAGAAGGCAAGGAGATATTTATGACTTTTCATTAGAATCAAAGTGATTACCAATTTAATCCTATTAGGGTGATAATAATGAAAATAGATAATATTTTGCACTCATTTGGACATGAAATTAATTAACCCCCTGAAAAGTGTGCAGTGGAAGAGGATTTGTAGAGAGATTCTGAACTGTAAGGATATGCCATAAATTACAACTGAAGTAAATTTTCCTTACTGGAAAGAGATTATTGGGGTACTCATTTTTTAAGGCAATGCTCTTAGTACTGCAGTTCACTTGTTAATTAAAACACCTTTGAGAAAATTTTATATTGTTACGGTTTAAAATGTGGGGGGGGGTTTTTTGACAGTTTCTTAGGTGTTTCTCTGCATCTTTATTAGAAAAGAAATCTGCTGATATTTTCTTTATTCATTTTGGGGATCATAAATACTAAAGCTTGTCAAACAACAAAAATTTCTTCCAGATGACCAATGACAAACTGGTGGCTAATATACAAATCAACAAATATTATTAATAGTTTATTATGGAATAAATAGTAATTTTGAAAGGGTGCTTCTACTCATTAGAATTTTTTTTTGCTTGTCTCATGAAGCATATATGAAGTTTTCCAAGGGGTTTTGCCATCTGCCCTCAGTGAGTGGCATCAGTCAGTTGTTTTGGCCAACCTGACCCTTGTGCTCTTTCCCAGAACTCTTTCTCCTTTCCATCCTTTCCCCAGCAGTGCTGGCTGCCTGACACACTAGTATATCCATGCAGCCCAGGCTGTGCTGATCTTTTTCCCTTGTAAGAACAGGGGGCACTGGTTTAAACTGGTGGTCTGTTCAAGCCAGAAAATGATCTCCAGCAGGCACAGTAGAGAAGCCTAGGGCAGTCATGTACAGTTCTCTGATTCTTTCCAAATCTCTAGCTGGGTTCAGCTAAGAAATTTCCTGGCCTTTTCATTGCTCAGTTAGTAGTCTGCTCTGGATCTTTCTTCTTTTTACTTCTGCTGTGTTCCCCTGACCCCTATGAATTGCATCTGAGCTGTTCTGTCATAGAGATCTACAGCCTGATGCATGGAACCACCTCCTCCTGTTTATTTCGAGTCCGTTCCTCCTGCCTTATAGGAAAGCCTGTATTTTATCCAAAATTGTATAGATTTATATATCCCCAAACCTTCATCTCCTTTCCTGACAGGATCTTCATCATTCGTGCCTTGTATGGAAGCTGTTCATTACATTTTGACAATAGCTGTAAAACTTGAGTAAAGCATATCACCTGGATCAGTCTCGTCCACATGGTCATAAATCTGTTCAAAGAACCCTCATGAGGTTTCTAAGGTCAGATTTCAGTTTAGGGAATCCATATTAGGTCTTCCCAAGTTTAGGGCATTTATCCAAATGTCATCAGATCTGTAATGGAAACCAAACACTCAAGCAAAGCCACAGAGTAGCTGAATCTCTGGACTGTAAGCAGCCTCTACTCACTGCCTTAGACACTTACCAGGCTTAGAATACAGTAGCTCATGATGTTCCTCCTCCACCCTATTCCAAACCCCTATTTTAAGACTGGAGATACATTTGACATCTTTCAGCCTTCATACACCAAAACAGTTGGCCCTGTAAGTTCTCTAAGGAAGATTCTCTAGGGAAGGTTTGCTCAGGAGGTTCTAGAAGAAGGGATGGATGCTTCATTGGAGGACAGTTGTTGACCTATAAATTATTTACCTCTTCTTGGACTCCCATGCAAAGTGTTTATGTGACATTTCCCTTGAGTACATGAAGATCATTAGAGTAACCCCAAACAATTGCATTTTCTGTCAGCACACTTGGCCTTTCACTGGGGATAGTCAGTAGCACAAAGCCATTATCATATTGTTTAGGCCCGGAATTTAAAACCATGCAGATTCTTGGGTCCTTCCTGAGATGGTTGGCTTACTGATGAGGTTTACCTCTATACTGTAGTAAATGTGTTGGTCTATTCTGACAGCAGTACTGTTTACTATTTCTTCACTGAACATTTTGTCATGGCATTACGGTACTCCAGTGATTGTTTTCCTGTCACCAGGTTTTTGATATGCTTAGTAAACCAATGTCTTTCTTTAGAGATAGACATTCCCAGTTTATTTTTAGCCTTCTAGCATTTGTGTAGATGTGTTTACCTCTGTGTTGATTTTTGCCTGGTTCTCCTTAAGTGCCACTCCATTTGCATTTTACTTACTCTTTATTTTCAACTTGCAACCTAGTGATGGAGATTTTTAGCATATTCTTTCTTCCAAGTGTCTTCCCAAATCATATGTTCTTGTACATATATAGCAATCTTTCCTTATTGCTCACTTTTCACCGAGACCCTTCCTGGTTTCAAGTAAAAGCAGTTTAATTTCTTTACTGTTTTGTATCTGTATCTTCCCTTTGGAGACCTTTTCTCCCCTCACTTTCATCCCCACTGTGCAGACAGCAGGTAGGAGGTAAAAAGAAGCCTGAATACTCTAGAAATCAGGTCTCATAAATAAAAGGAAATGCAGTATTATCTGCAAAATTTATTTAAATTGAGCATAATGAAGGTGAAAAATGAGCAGAAGTAATACCATGGGTGTCACAGTTTCTACTAATTCTAGAAAATTTATCTCAGTCAGATAAAAATCTCTTTTAAAAAAAAGTTATGGTTAAAAAAAAAAAAGCAAACCACAAAGTTTCTGCTTGTGAAACTGTAGATATTTCAGCATCTTGTAAGGCACGTGCACCCTAATTCAACAAGGTTCTTAAGATCCTGCTTAATTTAGGAGACTTAGATGATTTCAAGAGTGTTCTGCCATGCACTTAATTGTAATGCATATTTAAGTATTTAACTGAAGCAGGATCCTCCAGGAACAAGCTGTGTAGAGAAACAAACTTGAAGAATTATGAAACAATATGGGCAAGAAGCTTTTAGAGACATCCCACTTGACTGAACATAAAGCATGAAGGGAACAACCTGTAGCATATAAATTACTAGAAAGAAACCATTAAGGCAAAAAAAAGGTATTTTAGCTTGTGAATTAGTTGATGTGAACTGTTAATTAGTTTATGTAATAACTAATTATGCCCAGAAAAAGAATAGACAAACAGAAGGATTGGAAGCCAGTATAGTGGTTAATAACTCACATATCTAATTTTAAAAATTAATAACGAAGGACTTTATAATATATGTGCAATGTGAAATATATATTGAGTGTGTTATTAATGCTACTTTGCCACAAGATGCATAAAAATTTTATTGGATAGTATATTACATGCTTTCTCACTGAAGAAACTCCTTTCTTCATATAAATTTTGTTCTCTGAGATCCAGCAGATATTGCCTCTATTTTGATTATTGTCTTATCTGTCCTATTGCAGAAATAAGATCACAAAGGGCTTCAATTAATCCAGGAAATCAATAATTTTGACTGCATAAGGATTGAAGTAGAAGTTACCCCAAATAAAGTTCAGAGATAATTTAAATAATCACAACAAGAGTTGTCTTGCAATGATAAATAAATAGAATCAATGTCATGCCCCTTATTTTGCAAGCAATTTTTACGTAACAGGAAACCCACATTAAGGGGTGCTAACTTTGTGTATTTACTAAGCTTTTTTTTAACCTATAGGTAGTTGGGACCATAACTTTCTTTCCTCACAAGAGAAGGTTTTCTGGTGAAACTGCTGGGAAAATATACAGAAAACAAGTTTGAGCTTTGCATAAGCCATGTCAATGCTTGTACAGAAGAACAAAATACACAAGTTCCAGAAGTATTAGTGCCTCACTAGGCAAGGAGATTCTTGGAGCTGCCCTTGGCCTTTAGGGGGCTCTTGTCACTTAGACTTCTTTCCACCAAAAAAGTGTTCCCTTAAAAATACTGAAAATTATGTAAGCTGTTTGTTTTGGCACAACATTGGAAGCTGCAGCTTTGTCTTGAGAGATAAGACATGACTTCCCACAAACACCTGTCTGCCCCTGAAGAGCATAGAGGTATTCTCATAGAGATAGAAAATAAACACTGGCCTTCAACATAAGGAATTACAGGAAAAATCCAGACCAAAAAATCCTCTGTCATCTTTGTGAGTAGAGAATTACTAAAATACCTTGTGGGGTTTGGTTTTGTGCTTGTTTTGGCTCACATGTGTGTACTGGTGGTCTTTGAAATGCCACTCCAACTGTAAGATTAGCAGGCTAGGGAACAGATTTCACTGCAGGGTCAGGTGGCTTTAAACTACCACAGTATTTTATATGCCACTAGAACCCTGATGAGGTAAAATTATAGGCTCATAGCTCAGAGGTTTTTTTTTGCTTTTTTTTTAATCTGATATTATATATAAATTCAAATGCAACACTGTGCAGCACAGTCTCCAGCTCCTTCACTGCTCTGACTGTAATCCTATTTCTGCTCCCTTTGCATCAGTTCCATACTTGTATCCCTTTCAGCTTTTGCCATGGCTGCACAGGGCAGCTCCATTCACAGGTCCTGTTCAGTACATTTGAGTCTAGTCACTCATGGACCCATAGACTTTCTAGGGAACATAATCTTCTAGGGAACATGATGGAGCAGCAGGACTCTGAGGTTCAAATTGAAGCACTGAAGGTGTGTGCTGCTGCAACTTTAAGAATTTCTGCTCCCTGCCTCAAGCAGGTCCTCATTTCCGTGGTCCAGCCTAAGGTCTGCCTCCCTTCTCCCCCCACTGTCCTTGTCTCACTAGGCTGTCTTCCTCTTTTGATGAAACAAATCTGTGTATGCATCTCTGTCCCACCTTCTTCTCTGCAATCCTTTTGGTTATATAGGTACCAGCTACTTCCTCTCTTCATACCAAGAGTTTAAAGAAAACCAAAATCAATTAAGAGGAGGACAAACAGCCCTGGGCAGGGATTTGGTGTAACAGTTTCAGCTTAACTAAGCAAGGTTGTAGGAACATCTAAGGACAAGAAAGAGATATATCTGTTTCAGTTGTAGTGAGCAGTAGACCAAGATGTATGGCTCTGTTACTGTGAGAAATATAGAAACAGGGAGAGATGGTTGAGAGAAGTATTTCCAGTTTATAGAAGGAAAATTGGAAAAAATAGGAATATTGCAAAGAATATTACATCTGTGGGAAGATGGACTGATGGGCGTAAATAATTAATACCATATAGGAGAAGAAAGAAACAGGCTTTCAAATGAATGAGGTCTGCATGTACTGTTAGAACACTCTGTTTCCTCAGAAAGAAATTAGTGGAAAAATTGTGTGAGAACACTTGACTCCTGGGTGAGGAAATTCGGAAACTGAAGCACCTTTTAGAGGACCTGGAGGAGAGACTGAGAAGTAACCAAAAGTTATTTTGGCTCTTCATAAATTCATCAGCTTCTGGTAGATGTGAGCTGGCTGCCCACTGAATTGAGAGGAGGGTGACCAAGCTCCTGTCAGCTCCGCAGCAGAAGATGGGGGGGAAAGTGGAATTAAAACAGCACTGTAAAAGTTTGTTACAGTGATAATACTTGAAATAGTGCCCTTGCATTAGCAGGGAATAGAATCTGATCACCCAAAAGTTCCCTCCTGGCTGCAGCTTCCTAAGTTCACTTCTAGGGCCTTAATATTACTTTAAAAAAATAGTACATACAGCAAGGGGTACTGAGAAAGCTTTTAGTACAGTCTAGTCTTAAAAAAATAGTTGGCTGTGTTTTACCACAGGTGGAAGCAAGACCATTTTATCTTGTCACTATGTAATGTTGATTTAGTGGATGCAGAAAAGGTTTTCATTGTTTTCAGGAAGCAAAATGCATCTGAAAAATTGAATTCCTACTTGGGTGTTTAGAATATTTGCATAAATGGGTAAGGTTTGAAGTGGAAAATACCTGTTGTGTTCCTTCTTGAGAAATCCTTTTTGAAATTACAGAAAAAGGGAAATGCAATCTCTATAGACTGAGAAGAATGTATCTTAATGGAAATAAAGGGTAACCTAATATTCCAGGTTGTAAAGCAGCCTTTGACATAATGCTCATGAAATAAAATTATTTATAACCTCAACAGAAATACTCTAAGAAATTACCATGCTATTAAGTCGTTAATACAAAGGCAGTAATTTTACTGAAAAACATGTTTTTTTCCAGTCCCACTGTTAAAACAAAGAATTTTTGTACACAAACATTGCTCTTCTGATATCACTTACAATGTATTATCATGTGCATTAAAGATTTTCTTAGGATTCCATGTACTTTGCTGAATTTTAACTCAAGTATTTACTGAAATGTAAGCCAGAAATACCTTCCTAAAAATCACAGGTATTGTGCTAGTGTGAAGCAAACAATGAGCTTGGTTTACAATGGAAGCTGGACCTTGCTGCCCTGACTTTCCTAACCCACCTGCTATACAAACAGGGTAGCTGGTGGGCTAACCCTTGTGTGGGGAAAGCAAATAAGGTTTGATTATTGCACCTTTGGAAAATCACACCTACATTCCCAGGGGCTTAAAAAAATGTTTCACAACCATACGATTATGGAAGTTGGGAGACCAGTTGCTCCTGGCTACAGTTATCATGTACCTGGAAACTCTCCTTAAATTTAAGCAGAGCTTCCAAAGAAATTCTGCATTTTTGGAGCTGGATTGCCATGTAAATATTTGGTCTGGACATTTTTTCACGGTGTCTGTAGTGTTGGCAGCAAGGACACATGTACCTTATGCTTGGCATATACTGGCACGTGGGCAGTGTGTGGTACTCCTTAACACAGCTCTGGTGCTTTTTGGTCCATGCCTATAGACAGAATCATGATACCAACATTCCAAAAGCAATGGGTGCATTTCTGTAATTGCTAGAATTAATAAAAAAATAAAATAATTATTCATCTACAAGAGGAATGTGGAACAGGATACTCTGACAAGAGCTGTTCTGTGTATATTATTATTATTTTCTATTCCTGTTGTTCCTAATGCTGCCTTTCTGTAGGAATTTTTTATCCCTTTCAATTAAATGCCTGGAGAAGCAGGGGGGTTTAAATGTTCCTGAATTACCCTGAAGATGCTTCCTGTAATTACGTAGGATCTGGTTTGCCAGTGCAGGATGTTTTGACAGTACATTTCTGCCCAGCTGCCTTCCTTCTCTGTATCTGCCACAACAGAGATTGCATATTCTCTTTGCTCAGTATTTGCACCATGCACTTTGGAGTTTTAATCCAGAACAGGGAATCACTTCCTCTGTCACTGTATATCACTGGTAAATGAATAACACCTTTCTCCAAAGAATATTAGAGAACAAACCTTTTTAATATTATCTTTTTATGAAAAGAATTACAAGATTAAGAAAAGGAGATAAGAAGTCTTCCTCACTTTATTTCAGTCTAAATGAATTTCAGAATAAATTAATTCATAGGCCTATATTATTATAAAAATGTATCTGAAGACATTATCTTAAAAAAATGTCACGAGTTGGTAGTTATTGGGTTGCTCCATTTATCCCGGTGCTTTGGGAGATTTTTCAGGAAAATAATATTTTTGGTGTTTGAGAAGAACACTGATAATTCTTCATTTCAGTGATGGTGGCCTTTGTTTCTTCGGGAGCTGTCTGGGGTTTTTCAAAGGTGGAATTTAATACTTTATGTAATAAGCTTCTCTTGTATAGACAAAACTCTTCCTAAGGCTTTGTGAACACACAGTCTTACAAAGACAACACAAATCTGTTGATGGCATGGAGAAGAATTTACTTTCAAAATATATATACATAGAATTGGAAGAACAGAGGAAAAAAAAAATCTGCACTGTAGTGACTAACTGAAACACAGCCTTGTTCCTAAATATGAGTTTGTGATGTTTCTACACTAGCAGGAATCTTAGTTCAGGATAACTAACGTCCTAAACCATCCCAACAATCTGAGAGGACATGAAGTGCAACCTCAGATATGAGTTCATGTGTAGATCCTCTGTCGAACTGCAGTTACTTTGTGCTGAGAGACTGATATCAGTCTAGATCTGGCATAGCTGCATAAAGGCAGATTAACACTGAGGGAAATCTTCATGCCATGAAACCAAATTAGATCTTTCTCCGTTGTTCCTCTATGCTGTCTTCATATAATAGATAGAAAATAATGTAAAACCAATGTTGTTTTCACCCTTCTGGCTACTGACAGTTCATTAATTTAGAGTATTCCCTGCCTTCTGTGGTTTACATCTTGGACTGGTGATCACAAGTGAATTCAGAAGAGTGATGGTACAGGTGAGTCAGGTAAAGTGCAGACAGCCACCTCTAAACCAATCCAGTCCAATGTGTTTTACACTCTTGCTTTCTGTTGATGGCTCCGCTATCAGACTTTAATGTATTTCAGATTCATATTCATTTTTTCATCACTGAAAACCAAAATGCCATAAAGAAACTGCTGTGAGATTCCATTGACTCCATGCTATCTCTTATTGCTTTCTTGGAAATTAATGACCTCTTGCATTTCAGCAGAGGACTTGTGAAGAGACCTTTTCTAAGGAAAGAGGCACTTTTAAAACATAGAAATTAACTGAGTTGCCTGCTAATGCAAGCAATATGACTGTCTGTGCTGCCACAGGTTTTGTGAAAACAAAATGTGTAAAAAGCCAGCATTGTTTAAACCAATTTCTGAAAGGACAACTTTGACATACTCAGAGTTGTGTTTGTTAAGAAAAATTGCATTCAGATTGAACAGAATCTTTATCTGATGTGAACAGATAGAAGAAAGACAATTGACAAAAAAAAAAAATCAAGAATTTCTCCCACAGAAAATGGCTTCTTGATCTATGAAACAGGCTCCTTGTGAAGTGCAGTCAGGGCTTACAAACACATTGCCATGGTACACCAAGTTTGAAATCCCAGCTGACATTTCAAATGGTATTTAGAGTTATGACAAATCTGATTTATTTGAATCTCTCTCTAAAGCTGCCATAAATGAAGTGCTGATTTGGTGACTTATTAGTCACAGCACCTTCAGACAGCTTCTTTTTCTAGTTATGGAAATTGCTATCAGATCTATATGTTCTTTTCTGTACCATAGGTTAATATTTTTTTTAAAGATGCTTTTGATTTGACTGAACTCTTAGTTTTCCAGTCAAGTTTTCACAAGAATGTATGTTTCCTTAGAAAAAGACCCTGTCAAACAGCATTTTAGATAACCAAAGAAAATGCCTTGCAAAATGCAGATTTGGGTGATTCAGAAGAAACTTGCTTCATCTCTGCAATGAAAAATTGACCCTTGTGGTTTTATAATCAACATAAAATGTAATTGAAATGTATTAATATTAATTGTTGCCTGAACATCATTTATAAATTTTTTTTTCAAAAGTAAAACACAGTCATTAATTACAACAATCATATTTTCAGTAACAAGGCCCTTAGCAAACAGTTGCACTTGAGGCAGTGTTTTAATACAAAATTCAATTGCAGTTTGCAATCCTCAGGTTTGATCCAAAGTTTGAGTCACTGGGGATTATTCTTGAGTAAAGATGTCAATGAGAATATTTTTCCACAGATGCTTTCATTGATTTCAGTTAAATGAAACACACTTTGCTTCCTGTTTCACCATGAAGTTTCTTGCACTGAAAAAATGCTTTAGAGTGGGGAAATTTGGTCTACTGATTAAATCTGTGCAAGGCCTCTCTAGTACACATAACACTTAATAAAAGACATTATCTGGATAAGATGTGAGAGGGACAATGCCATTGAAGCCAACATGTTTGCCTTCTCCATTCATGTTTTGTGTGTTGTCTCAGTAATGCAGTGTGTGTGTTGTTCCACTACTGTACATTAAGTAGACCCCTGACAAAAGCCAGAGAAGGAGAGCAGAGATAGTTTGGCTGTATCTGTCTACCCATCCTAATCTATTCTGACCCCCTTCATCTGTATTGAAGCAAGAATGCAAAGACTAATATGGTTGTGCATGGAATGTTCCAGCTGTATCTTCCCAGTGCTACCAACTCTGTTCTCTTCCACCAAATCTGCAAACAACAAAACCTCTACAGATTTTCAGCTGGGAGAAAGAAATGTAAATGTTAAAAAAAAATAAATCTGGAGACTTCCTCCTTTTGCCATTATATATGTTAATTCTGTCAATAATTCTGCATGTTGGTTCAATGAAGAAGCTGTTATTGTGTGTCTTAAAAATGCAGAAACCAGAGACTAGTTATGGCTACAAATTGATATGTTTAGCATGTCCTTCACAGCACTTGCCCTGACCTAGGTCTGATCCTCATTTATAAGGCATAACAAAAATCTACTTAACAGATGCTCAGAGGATGCATTTTCATAGATTCTGAGTCTCACTGGTGTTAATTTGCTTACGTTGCTGAAAGCAGGAGGGAATATGTCTGAAATGAACCATGTGCAGCCAAAAAAAGAAAAAAAATTTAAAAAAATATAGAATAAAAGAATGTGTTTATTTTGAGTTAATGAATCAGTGAGCTGGTAGGTCTGCTAACTACGATACTCCATGGAAAATCACCACCTTTGCACTCACTGAGTAGCTCACCTGTGCAGTACATCAGTTCTTGAAATAGTAAAATAATTTTAAAAGTCAAGAAAGCAAGGGAAAATTTTAAAAGCCAAAAAGACTTATTCTTTCTTATTCCACTACATTCAAATTGTGCAGCTTTCCCACTGTTCTGGTCAGCAAGTCTTGTGGGCATGAAGCACTGGGTTTGGTAAGGGAAATGCATGGTTTAAATCTTGGAATAAGGTCTTTGTGTGTTTGCAATGTAAAAGACAAATCATCATTACCCAGCATTTCTATCATGAACTAACCAAACCTTTAGAATCAGTGTTTGATCTCAGCCTTGCTGGGTTTGTTCTAAAACTAAGAAAACCATAATTGAGTTTATTTTTTAGTTTTGCAGCCCTTCTTGCTAAATATAGCATGGACAATCTGAAATAAGGGGATCCCTTCAGACATTCTTCAGCACAATTGTAACCTCCCATAGACTGATTGTGTGGATTTTCCTTCACCACCTCCTGATGCTGCTGGTTCTGCTGTGAGCATTAAGAGTTTTGCTGCAATAGCTCAAAGATGGAATAGCTACAGCAGGGCCAGACCATCCACTGGTGTAAATTGTTATTGCTTCAGTGAGGCCCGCAGGGCTACACAGCATTGTGTCTGCTGAAGATCTGATCCATAAAGTGTCTTGGGAGTTGCCTTTTCATTTTTCTATAAATTACCAGAACACTGTTGTAAGAGGAAAAGTGTTCAGGAAGACAACACAACATTTTGCTTTGGATGAAGTGTTAAGAAAACAAAAATAAAATAAGACACAAACAAACACATGTGGCAATATGTAACAGGTGCCACATTCTAAGGATAAAGCATCTCTTTTTAAACATTCAGAGCAGACATCTTGGGGGGGAAAGAAAGATTGATATAAAGAACAGCAGATGGACAGCATGTACTATGTGGGACTCCAGCAGCTATCAAGTGGAATCAATCTGACTTTTGTTAAGTTCATGGCAGTTCACTACTGAATGGAAGGGAGAGAGGTGCAAAGATTATGGCCACCATATGTCTTAATCCAGAACAGAGACATTTCCCTATGTCCAGCTTCCAGAATGAGCTGACCCATGCACTCCCTGACTTGGTAGCTGCTTTCACCAGACTGC
This sequence comes from Alaudala cheleensis, assembly GCA_013398995.1. Taxonomy (NCBI): domain Eukaryota; kingdom Metazoa; phylum Chordata; class Aves; order Passeriformes; family Alaudidae; genus Alaudala; species Alaudala cheleensis. The sequence continues at coordinate 90,510 of VWYE01015241.1, forward strand.
AGCATGGAGGCAGTCCAATAGACAGCTGTCCCACAAGCCTGAAAGCCTCTATTTTGTGACTCCATAAAATGAAGTTGCCCTGCAAATTCAGACATTAATGAACAGACTAGGACTTTCAGATTTTTGGATTTTTTAGCAAGAAAAATCCTGAGTGACCCTAGGATTCAGTCAGATGCACATCACCTTTGAAACCTGTCACCACACAGGGAGACAGGAAATCTATTCAAATTTGTTATCCCTTCTGAGGCAAAGCAGGAACTATGGATTCCTTTGAATTGAGGCACTCAGTTTTGTATTAGCAGCTGCAGAAATTACAGAGAGCATGTGATGTCCTCTCCCATCCTGTTTATTTCCCTATGCATGTGGCAGTGTCAGGGGTGCTCAATCTTATCAAAATAAGAGTTACATAGAATGTCAGGACCAAAACTGAACATACATCCCACCAAAGGACAGCATCAATCCCCCTGGTATGTAAGAAATGTTGAATGCATGAAGAAAGTTACTGGGGATGAGGAGAAGGGGAAAGGGTTCTTAAAATGGCAGATCTGCTTTTCAGCATATGTCAAGATCTTAATAATTCCTGCTCTCTTTTCTTAGCTTAAACCCGGCTGAAAGCCATTGGTTTTTCAATTCTACATTGCTACATGCAGCCATCCAGGCTCTCATATCTGAACACCTGCTCCTTCAGTAGCAAGAATATTATTTGATCATTTACACATATGTAGAACAACTGTACATCAATGTATTATTTTTACCTTTCCATGGTAGTTCCATCTTCTCTTTTATTCCATCAATACTTGGTTAATACTAATTTTTTTCCTACTGTATGTTGTTCTTCTATTGAATTTACTTAGTACTGCAGTACACAATGGACCCTTTAAAGAGTTTGTCCTTTATTCTGTGATTTCTAAGCTTTGCCCTTCCAGCATCCTTTCACCAGTGAGCTGGTGCAGGACCAAATCCTCCAGAGTCAAGGAGGACCACTCAGATATTTTTTTCTCCTGTTTAACCTTTTACTGAATGCCAATGTGTCCTGATCTCTGCAAAGACATTGAATTATGATTTAATGGACTGCTGGAACATGAGAGTATTTTTTTTTTCACACACACACAAAGAAGTGTGAGGAATCACTTCACTCAGGGCAACAAACCTGTTCCTGATTTATGTTGCTATAAAGAACAGATTCCCTTTTATCAGAATGACAACTACGATGAAGGAAGGAAGCTTTAGAATCAGCATGAAGGGAACCAAGAAGCAGCAGATTATAAGAGATTTTTCCCTTTATGGTTGATAGTGTATAAACAGTGGTCTAGTGGTACACATGAAAGCTGACTAAACAGAAGGGAGGATTTAAGGCAACACTGCCATATGTGAAATGCTTGGATTGTTTCAACATTTAACACCAGGGGGGAAAAAAGTATTCCTGAAATAATGTAGAACCAGACAAGACAAACTTGGCTCTACTGCTAGTCATTCAACTGTTCTTCATAATCCCGAAACTGTTATCTGAAGGGCTTATAATATATTGAGATCATTGCTTTGGCACTCTTAAAATAAACTGAACAAGAAGAAAGAAATAATACCAGAGGAAATTGTCTAAGAAAATTGGCTGTCACGGACCAAGGAGGATTTGTTATTTGGGAGCTTAGATCCCAGTCATGCATCTGATTCCTTTTAGTTGCTCTAGTGACACCAGGCAAGTAGAAAACTGGCCCAAATGGCCGGTTTAGAACAGTCCCTGGAAGCACAGCTGCCTCAATGTGGTCTTCATCCAAGCACAATGGGTGGATGGGTGGTAAATCTTTTAATTTTGCTTTCTTTAGAAAAGCTGTGCTCAAGTCAGAGGTTGCTGGAAATGCAGTCTTGCATGCTTGAAGTGAAATGTGAGTTCCATGCATCACTAAATAGGGTTTAACAGACTGGGTGAGAGCTCTGATTGACAGCTTACACGTGCACCTGTAACACTTACTGTTTGTTTGTCTCTGACAAATTAATCCTTGAGCACTGACTGTTCCAAAACAAGCTCTTTCTTGTGTTCTGACCAAGTGTTGCATCCGTAACATGGAGCAGTTACATCAAGGGACAACTTAGCTTCAGAATAAATTTCATGTGTACTCAGGAAGGATGTAAGAATTAAGCATTGTAATGACCACAGTTGTGTTGATGGGTGGAAAAAGTAATCCAGCTTACCTTTCTCTGCTGTATTGGCGTTAGGGAACCTCTATAGGCAGGTCTGTCTCTAAAAATGAGGAGAGGGTTAAACAGTGCCTAGTTTACCTGTAGTATCTATGGTGATTCTAAATAGGTGACTTGTCAAGCAAAAGCCAATTTTTTCTTCTAATTTCATCCTGAGCAAGCTGTAATAGGAAAGGGACTGACCCTAAACTGTCTATGTTGGAAGTGTTCTACTTCGGAGTCCCAGGCAAATGTGGACTCTCGGGGATAGCTGTACCATTAAACATGCTGGAAACAACAAGTACAGGTCATGCCCTATTTCCACTTCAGCATTACATATTGCAGCACAGCAAAAGAACAAGGGAGATAGAGCATTTCTTTCACTCTGTGCAGAACTTCTGTAGTATGTACACACAGCTTGTGCTTTGTTTGACAGCAAAACCTATGGCACAATCTCAACCTTCAAACCTCTGCCAGGTCATTCCAGTTTCTCACATTTTCTTTCTTTCTGCAGCTCCATAGTGTAACACAGTGAAGTCTGATGTCCTACCACTCACTGCAGTAGGCAGTTCAGAAGGTACAAGTCTCAGAAATGTCAAACATAATGAAAAATAAGGGAAACATACAGAAGAAAGTTCTTCCTGTTTATTCCATACAATGTGCACCATTATTTTACTCATCAGTGACTGCAGTGTAAAGGTTGTCATTCTATTTTCTCTGGTACTCTTGTAGCAACAATGACCTACAGTCCTTTAAAATAACGTCTTTGGCAGAAAGAGCAGGACTTCCCACATCCCAATACCTAAAACAAACACAGCTTTCTACTTTTACATATTTCTGCTGTACGTTTCAGGTTTGAAGTTCAGGTAAACCCAATGCCTAAATCTTAAATATCTGATTTGCATCTTCTACCACTTAGCATTATTTATTTATTTGCTCAAGATGATTGCTTACTTAGTGGACCTCAACAAAATATTAAAGAGTTTTTCATAGCAATGCATTCTTATTCTGCTACATTGAAACCTGTGTCCCTTAAAAATTGATAGTAACAAAACCAACAATAACGCCATTGACTCATTTAGGCTCTCATTTGTCCCACTGCTACACGGAATAACACATTCACATGCAGGAAAGAAAAGGAGATTTTATTTTTTCTGAAACCATTTATATATACAACTGATCATGGCCAGTGATTGGAGAATAAAGTCTCCACCTCTCCAATCACACTGGCTAACAGAAATGCTTGTCAAGCTCTCTCCTCCTAGTAAGAGAGAATGCAAACATTGAAAACCTGTTACACAAACAACCCCGTTGTTTACATAAAACCATGAGAACTGACTCTAAGTATGAGAATTATCAGCTTAAAATTTCAGGGTGACTTTCATTTATTCTGTGCATGAAAGATCTCATCCAGCTACTTAGAATGAAATATATAGCTGTGTTTGAAATAATCACTTTGAGAGGCAAAAGAATTATTGTTTCTCCATCAAAGGCCAGCTGGAAGAACAGAGGACCAAACCAATATTTTCTTTTGAAGGTAACCTTTCATGAAACTGTAATTTTGCCCCACTAAGCTCTTACAGACTTTTTGTGTAATGTCAAAGATCCATGAATATGACTTGGGCTATCATTATTAGGTTTTGGGTGTTTATTAGGACAAAAGTAGAATGCAATTCTACTTACCCTCTTGTGTGTTCTGCTTTAGGCGTGGAAGAGAGGCTGTAGGTTAAATCCTTCTGGATGTTTTGGGAGGCATCTTTTCCTTACTTATTTTTAAAATATATTGCCTTTATTACAAAAAGCCCAGCTTTTAAAGCAGCAGGGAGAGATGGAAAGGTACAGAGGACTTAGGATTTTAAAATGAATTGTTATATGCGAGAAAGCAACTGGCTTGTGACTTTTCAGTTTCTGTTTCAGATCAAGAGGTTGGTTCTGTGTGTTGCTGGAAGATGAGATTCATTGTTATGTCTTGCAGATACTGTTTCTAGCCTGGCTGTCTTGTGAAATAATGGGATTAGAACTTGTCACTATTCCAATGCTGATTATTGCCCAGTTTTGGTCCTAGGCCAGGATGATTTTATAGGAAAAAGTCCTCATTTGTGATGAGGAGAGGAAACATTTTGGCAATTTTAATTTTTTAAAACTGTAGTCATTGGCAGCATTCTAAAGTTTGGAATATTGTGGGTGTTACAGTCATATTAGGATTGATGAATTACTGAGCAGAATGAAAGTGAGCTATCTGAAGCTGTGTGGTGACTGCAGCTTATTGAACAAATCTCTGTGTGCATGTTTCTGAAGAGCACACTAATGACAACTGACATGGAAGGCATTTAACAGCATCCTTCTATGTATAAGGACTTCATTATGCAGACAATCGTTCCCTAAAGCACTGGTACGTGCGCAGGTCTTTAGCAAATATTTTTGGATCCCTTGAACTGGAGGGGAGAAAAATTGCTCCAGGCAGCCTGCTTCTTCTGGTGGGGTTTTAGAATAGCCTTGTGCTTTTCTGCACAGCCTTTCTGAGGCTTGGCTTTGGAAGTCTGGTATTGTCTGTGCACATCAGAAGCACAGCTCCTGGTTCTGTGCACTGCTTGTAGCTCGGAAGTGCAGCTTTATGAGAGGACAGAGAGGTATTTTTGAAGCACATTTAGTTTAGTACTATTCTTTTTCAGTGTTGAAAAACCATCAATGACTAAGTGTCAACAGAGAAAGAAATATGTGAGTTGTGAAGATAAAAGGGATGGAAAAATTGAATCTGTAAATATCTGAATAGAAGTCTCATTCAGTGACAGGTGTCACTTAGCTGGAAAGTAAACTACATACAGTAAGTTATTACTTATTTCCTTCTCTTTATATCCTCTATTAAAAGAAAATAAAAACAGCATGCAAATGTCCATAATGATTAGGGTGAGCAGATGCAGTGCTAAGGAAGTAAGAGGTCTTAGCTTTCCATCCAGTGCTATCCCATTGTCATGTGCATACGGCATACGCTGTGTGAGATGTCAAAGATCGTTATGTCATCTGCTGCATAAATTGCACACCCAAGGAGGGTGGAGGAAAAGCAGTCATGTCACTGGAAAATGCTAATCTGATAATAGTTTATGCAGCATTATTAGTGTCCTCCCCAGAGGACCCACAAACTACTGGCGAGCTTTGTATGTTTATGGGTTATTCTAGGAATTAAACACAGCTGGTGGTGGGTTAAGGTTTACAAAGAGCTGAAGTTCAGAGCAACAAACAAAAGAAAATGTAGAATTTCTTTTTGCATCTGAAAGGGGAATTTTGGGAAGTAGAATGCAATTACTGTAATGGAATGGCTGAGCACAAAGAACTATGTACTTTCGACATTAGAGGGTTTTATTTTAACCTAAAGCTGAAAAAGGAGGTGAGGAGAGAAGGTGCAGCCTTTAAAAAGAAGCACTCTGTGTGTTTGTACAGCACACCATCTTTACCCTTCTGAATGCAACTATTTTTAAAACACATCATTTTGTACAAGGTGAGTTGCAGAAACATTACAATCATAATGGTATAGCACATTTCTTTACTGTACATCAGCCTGAACTGGTCAAACATAAAGGAATTTCCACATAAAGCTGTCAAGGGGAAGGAAAGCACTGACTGAACGCTTCCTTCATATTATGTTTTATAAAATAGTGACAACTGGAAAACTGTAAGTACAAAAAAGACTGAGAAGACTGAGACATAGGAGTATCTGATGCAGATGAAGAGGTTTGGTGACAATAGAATGCAGGATTAGAACAGGATTCTTTTCTAAGAATGAGGAGATGACCAGTCAGACTAATGGTATATAACTTGCTTGTCTGCTTGGATGTTTGAAAGTGGAGGGTTGATTTGCTTTTTGTGTTGTGATAAGAATATTTAGAGATTATTGCTGAAAGAAAAGGACTTAATCTTCCCAAAAGCAACAGGATTAGCAACTCAAGTGGAAGCAACAGTGAATAACCTACAAGGCTTGCATGTAGAATCAATCCAGGGAACACAAAGCCATCTGAAAGCAATCAAGTTCAGGAAAGGTACTTCTGAAATAAAAGAACTTATTTTGTGCTTGTTTGTAAACTTAAAGTTTTCCAGAATTATAACAACCACAGCCTGAATAAACAAAGGCATTTACCAAATTCCACCTGAAATCCAGGATGTGAGTCCCCAAAACATAAAAAGAAAAAGAAAAAACCAAGGGAAAAAACCCCAAGCTGATCTTTTATGAATGATATATATGTATACACACACACACACACACACATATATATGAATGAAAGATTTCCTTTTATTCTGCACAAGCTGCTGTGCACTAGGCATGGTTCTTATACTTGAGCCTCTTAAATTACTAAGAAACTTCGAGAGAAGCTGCAAGTAGCCTGAATCAAGGGCAGCTGAGCAAGCTTGCTGTGTCCAGGATGAGGTCTGGTCAAAATCCTGAGAGCAGGAGCAGTTCTCTGTGCTTCCTGAAAAAAGATCAAGGGTTGGGGGTATTGCATCACCAGTGCAATTTCCTGAATAAGCTTTGCTTGTATTGCCTTTAGTTAAATCAGACAAAAATATCTATTGTACCTGTGATTAATCTCACCCCCAGTGTATGGTCAAAATTAAGTGCAGCAAGTTGTAAACTGTCTGCAGATGAGACTGGAGGGACACAGGAAGGCATTTATCTCTCTAAAGTCCTGAGAGGGCTACTTGAAATGTGATGGCTTGCCCTATGAAATGTTGTCACCACCCGGATATTCCTAGAGAGCAATGGAAAATCTGTTGGAGGTTATCTTTCAACAGTGTTGCAGAGAGAATTGACAACATTCCTAGAAGAGGCAGAGGTAAGGTTGAATATCTGTCCACTCTGGAAAAGATATTTCCAAGACTGGAGACAGTGGAACTTAAAGAAACTTTGTATTTATAAAACTGTATATTTGATTGTCACAGGAGATGGAGGATATAACCTGCAGGAAGGGTCACAGCAATTGAATGGAACTCAGCTCCCTCTTACCTTATTTCACAATGAGTATACTGAAGTTTTATATCATGGTTTCACAAAAGAATAGGCCTTTTTATCCGTCTTTGTAGAATGACACTCCAGAGTTTTGAAGAAAGAGGCAAGGCAGAGTTCTCCAAGAGGCTTTAACAGTGTCTTAAAGTTTTTAAAATCTGTGGTTGCATCAGCCTAAGCAAAGAAATTCATCCTGTCACAGAGATTCAATGTATGGCATGGGGAAGTTTTATCATATAACCTGAGAAACTTTGGAAAGGAGTCAAATGGATGAATCTTCAAATTAAAAATTTCTGGGAATGAGATAACTTCCATCTGATGGAACAAAGCAAAAAGTATTCCACCGAGCACTGGATGAGAACTTTTGACCTGTATAATAGGCAAGAATTTCAGTCATATCATTGGGTGCTGTTTTTAAATGTGTGTTTATGAAATATGCAAAATTTAGTATTTAGTGTTTCAGTGCAGCTGCATTCAGTTTTTCGCCAGTACATGGATAATTAAAACAAACAAATAAAAAGCATACTGTGACATTTCCAGGAGAAGATGTCTGTTATGAAACACTTTCACCTGTTAAAGGTGACACCCTCTCAGGCAGGGACAACTTCAGGTGGTTATGGATATAACAGAGGAGACTGTATGCAGAGAAGTATTCATGGAATGCACATCTCTGTGTGACAATTAGACAAAAATCTTTGCTTTCTACAGCATAAGACTCATATCTCACGCTCATATTTTTTGCACAAAATCTTTGGCTCAGAGGTATGACTCAACAGAGAGAAGGACTTGGGAGCTGTAGAACAAAAAGTACTCTGGAAAGAAACCTGGCACTCTTCATCCTTCCCTAGCATGCCAATAGACTTATGAGCCTCATAAACTCTATGCAGAAGCTTGTGGGCTGCTAGGAAGAAGCTAATACTATTGATTTTAATCCTTCTAGAACAAAAGGGAAAATGCTAGAAGACCTCGTGTTATGAAATTAGTGCTGTAGTTATTATGTGGAAGACAGTTGAGCCTGAAGACTCTTCCAGAATTACCGATTTTCTTCCATTCACTTTTTGTGATCTAACCTTAACTTGACTCCATGAAAAGTAAAATCCATTTCTTCTTGGTCTTCTTGATCAGTCAACTCATCAGATTCCTCCAAATAGTTCATTCAAAGGAACAATGAGACACTTAAATCCAGAATAGGCTTGAGTGGAGCTGACAGTCTTGAGGGAGTAAAGCTGAAGAAGGATGGGAGGAAAGTCAGGGGAGAATATATTTACAAAATATCTGCTGTGCAGCTGGGGAGAGGGAGGTTTTTCCTTTACTGTGGCTGCAGAGAGGCTCTGCCCATTTATGGACCTAGTGTAAGTTATTTAGTTAGAAGGAGGTATTAAAATTGAAAACTGGGAGAGAGAGAAGTTCAGTAGCATGGACTTAAAGATGTTATTTACAATATTGCCTACATGATCACCACCTGCTTATTTCCCTGTTTCTCTTCATGGGATGATTTTCCCCTGTACAGTTTATGGTACAATTAAAATAGAACAACATTTTCTTGCATTACTGTGAGCATGGCTTGTTTTAGTCGAAGTGATTGATCCATTTGCATGACTGTGGTTCTGCTTTGTGTCTACCTGTGCTGCTGGTTCTAGCTTGCATAGATTAAAACTCTTTTCATTACATGGAATCAGACACTTTCCCTTCTTATCCCATGGAAAAAAAACATAGTCTTGTCTACTTGTTTAAGTTTATCTTTAGATTTGATGTCAAGTTGAATTTTTCTCCATCAAGAGAACTTGGCAGGGATATTAACTAGTGTCATTGTTAGTTTTTGATTGTAATATGAGGACCAGTTTTGTCTTAGAATAATTTTCAAGTTTAATATAACAAATTCCCTGCTGTTTTAAGAATCATAAGTGTTGTTTGTGAGGCCTATGGTCTGATTTGTGTTGTTTCTGTAATTTTCCTATGGATTGTCAAGTGCAAATTTCTACAGAGCAGGATAAAAAGCAGTGGTTCTTCAGGCTTTCCTGAAAAATTTATTGCAGACTACAAGATTTGATGATTGATACACTTCAGCATCTGTTTCTTATATGCAGGACACAAGACTAATTTTAGTACAGAAATTTCATGGAGAGAGGTGCTGCTCAGTGTAAACAGAATAGTTTTACTGAGTAGTATTATTCTGCCTCAGTATTGTCAGATGCACTGGGTAAATTGCTACCTGGATATAAAGGTACCACTGTTAAAATGTCAGCTTCCCACAACAGAAAGTTGTGGGGTTTTGCTATTCTAAAAAAAAATAGAAACACATCCTCCCCCAATATTTATAGGTACATGCTTACTATTCACTTTCTATACTGAAAGGATTTAAAATCCTCTGTAAGGCATGAAATACTGCTCAACTAATCAAAAGTCCTTGGAGAACATTCTTATAGATTTTGCCTCTTTCTAGACTGCCTTAGTTGACTAGTGCCTTCTACAGAGGATTTTATTTTCTGCTTGTTTGTTCAGACTATTATTGAACAATAAAGGTAGTCTAAAATTCATCAGAATATTATTAGTTAATTATAAATTATTTTTCCTGTGCTGACAATATGTCCCTATTTGATTGTCCCTTAGCTGAACAGGAGCAATGCAGTCAAGTGGCCCTCAGACACTGTACATTTTAAATAAAGTGTACTTACAGCTTATTCCTTTTTTGTTCTGACTGCTTCTTCCTATTGTTGCACTCCTTGCTCTGTGCTTAGCTTGGACATGGACACTTCCCAGTAAACATAGCTTAGACTCAGCTGGCTATTGAGAAGCCATGAATGGCTTGTAAAAATGGAGTTCAACTGTATTAAAAAAAAAAATCAATCAATTTTAAGACTTTGATGTGAAGACCATTAGAATCAATGGAAAGTACTTTCCTGAAATTGAATGGAATTTGAACAAGTATCTGTAATGATTTTCCTATCTAGAGTGCTTCCATGCCAGAAACTTAGTCAAGCACTTAAAAAAAAAATGGATGTCCACGCAGTTATTGTTCATTCTTGCAACCTCTTGATAAAATTAGTCTCCAGTTTTCTAAATGCTTGCACTACAAGTAATATATTATCTAACAGTACCATGATTGATACCCACTCCCTTTTGTGCATCAAGGTACATCTAACCGCTTTCATGTTAACAGCAGGAGAGAAAGAAACTTGCTGCAAATTCTTGAATGCAGCCAGGAGACACAAAGCATGTCCATATGCCTTGGTGACTTAAGAATCTGCAAGAAGTCTTCATCACCTCCTTGCAAATTTCAGGACAAAATCCGAGAGTTTGGACAGCTCATGCTGTGATCTGGCTTCTTCCCCTGTAGAAAAAAATCAGTTGTGAGCATTAGTGGCCCAGTTTAAATTGTTTACTCCTTCAGTGTGCTTGCCCACAATGACCACACATATAGATGTGAGCAAAGCCAAGAAGCTAAAGGTGATGCATCTCCAATCAGCATTTACATCAATGGATTTTCTGGTGGATTATTGACTAGCTTGCCATGGAAGAGTGCCTCCAAGAGTGGCTTCTGCCTGGCTCCATTTCCTCCTGGCTAGACACATCCCCTGAAATTATGCAGAGCCCTGGACCATGCTGTGTTCGTCCAAAAGAGAATCCACAAGCTCAGAGGGAAGAAGATTATTATGATGTGAAAGCTCCACTCCTCATCTGTGCTTGTTGGACACATTTGGCAAGGATTATCACCAACTGACCTCTCCCACGCTGAGCAGCTGGGGGAGTGATGTCACCCCACTTTGTAAAGGAAAAGATGAGTCAGTCTGTTCTTACTGCAATTCTTAATGCTGTTTATATTTTCTTCCCTGAAGAACAGATAGTACCCAGTAGATTCTGGCAAAGCGTATCTTTACTTAGTTGAAAATAAAAACTCTTACAGGTTGGTGGTTGTCTTCCCCCTAGATCTCCATAAAGTTACTGAGGTATGGCACCTGCTGTGCCTATCTAGGTAATGAAATGCTGTCATCACTTCAATTTCAAAGCAATTGTATACATTGCCATTACTTGTTTGAATTCTGTGTGACCAAAAGTCAGGTACAAACCATTGTGTACAATTATGTATTTGGTGTTTCCCTCCTTCATCCATTATAAAGATGGCCAATGCTGTAAACTACAAGTTCTTGAAAAATATAAGCAAACAAAAAAATGCTAACAAATACTGAACCCCTAACTGGAATTAATACTGGCAAAATCATAAACTGTTCTAAGCAGGAGAATGTTTTTTCCTCTCCAAAGTTCTTCTCCAAATGTAAATGCCCAAATCTAGTAAAATGTAAATGCCCAAATCCAAAGTGAAAACTGCAATTCAAGTATATAAGATTAGTAAGTTTTTTTGCTCTCTTTTGTGCCTCCCAGATGCTGAAGTTCTTTTGAAGTTTTGTTATTCTTAGAAAGCTGAAGAGCAGTTTTGACCATGTGATGCTTATTTCACACTTTAGAACTGGCATTAGAAATGTTGTGATTGAAAAACTGAATGCTGTGCTAGGGAATAATGACATATGCCCATTTATTTATTTTTAAATAGATCGGGTTGGAAAGAAATGGTGGTATATCTTTAATAAACCATGAGAAAAGTGCTCAAGGTTAGAGATAGATAGCTGGCTGTTCATTTATTCCATGAGAAAAGTACAGATAGATAGCTGGATGGTGAAACAGCAAGACAATAATCAAGAAATGCAACAATACTGATTTTCTGTACTTCATCCCTCTGGCCCCCACCTCCAAGCTGTTAATAAAAAAAAATAATATCAAACCACTGCATTTTCTTCAGAAAACTATGTATTTTGGGCACTAGTGGCAAAAGCATCCTTATCTAATATTTCTCTTCAACATTAATTTTCCAAATGTGACTCTGCCAAAATTCCTGCTGCAAACACACACACACACAAAAATTATTGTTCTTTTCAAATGATGCTGCTTCCCAGAAAATAAAACTCCATTCTTTCGATGCCTGTTTCCAAATACTGTACTTTTAATGGGGAGTGGGAGGCAGTAATAGAGGGTAATGGCAGAATTTTTATATAAAACATAATAAATTGGACAGCTCATTTTAGAGAGATCTGTTGCTGCGTTAAGAATGTGTTTCTCAAATCTCCTGTGTGCCACACCATCTGTTTCTAAAGAGTAATATACCTGTCTAGCCTCAAGCTATTTTGCCAATGACTCAGGCAATAGAATGAAGCATCCAACAGCTAGATAAAGAGAGCACTGCTGTCTACTTTAACCAGAGGAGCATTTTAAGCTTCCAAATCTCAGGAAAGCATGGCTTTCTGCTTGGAAGGTATACAGTAACACCACAGTGTTTTGTTGGTACCTATGAGGCTTGAAAATGAGAGCAGTTTCTGGACTGTAAAGCCACTGGCCAGTAGTCAGAAAATGACATTAGATGTAGCAGAAAATATTTGTCTTGGAAGTCAAAAATCTTTGTTTACATTAACATTACTAGTTAAAATAATGCATCGTAAATAGGGATCAAAGGATATAAAAATGACTATGTTTCTTGAAGCTGTCACAAAATATTAATTTCAAGGTTAAATTTAGCCCAGCAGAGGATTTACAGAGGTCACCTACTTAAACCCTGACCCTAAAATCCATATCTTAGACCTCATGAGGTCTAAACTTTCTGTGGATGAGATTCGCATTAACAAGATTTCACATATGGCGTATTTTAAAATATGAAAATGTCACTGAATGAAATGCAGTGTTCCAAACTGAATGAAAGAACAGAATTTGGCCTTGTTAAACTGATGATGGAGTTGCTGGTGTGTTTGAATTCTCTGTACTGCGTTACATGTGAAGTAGCCAAGAAAACCCATTGTTTGCTGGTCCTGTTTTAAAGAGGGGATTATAATACAGTCACATCAGATAGAACTGGTATGACTCTTATTTCTACTACTTTTACAACTGCTCTATTATCAGTATTTATGATGCTATTAACAAAATTAAACCTTTTTGCATCACAACCTAAACGAGTGTTTGTCTTTAGCAATGAACTCTCTGTGTAAGAGCTGGACAGCAGATGAAGTTGCTTTGAGAGAAAGAAGTACTAGTTATCTTCAGGAAGTTCTGAGCAGTGTGATGTGAACAGTATCCAAGCTGCTTACTCACTCTTTTTTAAATAGACCTCATGAAAGGCAGTGGTGGAGAAAAAAGTAGCAGTTTAAGGGAGGAAAATAAATCGTCTTTGCTTTTGTTTATGAGGAACTTCTTCCATGTATAAAAAGTGCACAAGGAGGCAGGCCAGAAAATGTGATATAAAGCACTATTTGCTGGCATAATTGGCATAAAATGCATATCCAATTATTTTCCAGTGCAAGGTATTGAGGTATTATTGAAGTAAAGGTTGAGACATTACTTAGGGGAAAAAGAATGCTTTTCCTTCCCCAACTTGGTATGAATTATTTTGAACTGCATTTTTAGAAGCCATAGGTCCAGTTAGGTATTCTTTGTAAACTAGAGACTGATAAAGTACACAATGAAATACACATTTGAGGACTCATTTTCCTTCAGAAGCAATTATCCATCTTAATCACAAAGTCAAAACTGTATTTCTGGACCTCTGCTCTATGTGGAGTGATTGGCATGGTTTATAATGATGTGGAATGGCAGAACTGATATTTATTTCATTCTGTACTGACTGAATTGTATTTCTTCTTCATATTGAGATGCTCATTTCCTTGCTCCTGATGCAGTCTCATAATGCAATGGTGAACATAAAATCAATAGCCCCTGTCTCAAAGCAGTGTAGATCAACTCTCCTGTACTTTGGTCTCCAGATTGAAGTATCAACAAGTTAACCTATAAGCATGTCATAGAATCTGTGCCCCTTGTACAGCCATCAAATATCTTAGTGACTAAGGACAACCATTTAAATCTTGTGTGCCTCTCCCACTGTTCTCACTCAGGGGAACCTGGAATACTCCTGAGTATTTGAGAAGTATTTGTTCTCCACATGTAGAGGGTGCTTGATGATGATAAGTAGGGAGAATATTATGTCCAATTAGGGCCTCCTCATCTGCAGTTCACAGCTTCAGAGAAATTATATGGTTCCTGAGATGGGGACAAACTCTCCCTTTGCCCATGGCATTTCCCATGCCTATGGCATGTGTGGGTGAAGGAAGTGAGGGCCAAACCACATGGATTCTCACCAGCCCCTCCACCAACATCTATCTCTCTGCATCAATTATCCTATCAGTGCACATTTCCCATGTGCACTGATAGAGAAATGTAGTTAATCTGAAGAAAGAAGCAGCCAAGGTACTTGTATTTCTCTTTCTTCTGTACTGGTTGTGGGAACCAGATGTGAGGTATAAGATCTTAGTGTATTCCATATAAATTAGCATGAGCTTTAAAATTGTCTTTGGTGTATAAATGCTCCAAAAGGTCATGCTGTATTTGTACATTATTGAGTCTAGAATTATGAATGTGTGACTGAAATCAACTGAAAAATATTCTGTGCTGAATTTCAGTAGGATTTGTAAAATGTATCTAACATTTTTTGATCATTAGTAAAAATGAAAAAGACAAAATCCAGTGCCCCCCCAATCAATAGATAGGGGATTTTTAAAAGCATTGTAATAAATACAACACATTTAACAAATGCATTTTAGAGACATTTCATAGGCCCTGATGATGATAATACACATTTTGGCTGAGGGCAAGAGAAGAATTACAGCTGCATGGAGTCAGTTTTCCAGAGCTCTGCGACGTCAAACCTTTGATTTAGAGCTTATGATGTATAGGGCTTAAGTAAGCTTGTTGGGAACAAGTATAGTGGAGAATAAGCTGTTTCATAAATCTCTGCACTGTACAATCTGTGTACTGTATTGCAAATCAAAACAGTATTGAAGCAAAGTGCATTGATTGTCCCTGAGCCACTACCAGCTTTAATAATAGAATTGCTGTAGATGCATGTTTGAAGTGGCTTTGTTTAAAGCCCCTGTTTTATTTACAGCAAAGATGAAAACTACTCTGCTGTAATAAGCTTCCCCTTCTCAGCAGTGTGTATGTGTTTGTTGATGCTGGTTACCCCTTGATTCCTGATTTTGAAAGAGACTTTGTCTTGATTCATTGGGCAATTTATGCACCATTTACATGCAGTTCCTCAAGTGTTATTTGAAGTAATTGAGTACATATTTTTATGATCTATAAAACAGTCCTTTAAATTTGTACACATGAGAAAACTCTTTATGATGAACCAAAGAGTAACCATCCAAGTATGAATAGCATCTAAAAATCAGGGGCAAAATTTTCCCACAGCACTTCAAGTGCTTAAAACTTCATAGTAATTCTTTCTTTATTGCAGTTACTTACTCTGCATATGATACTTCTCATGTGTAACATTCTAAGTATTTTATCAGGAAGAATAGCTACTGTTTTCCCTTCCCACCCACTGCTTTTCATTGTGCAGAAAGCAGGAGCAGAGAAAGATTAGGCAGTTTTCTGAAGTGTTGTAGAGCATCTGCTGTGGAGATGGGAATAAAGTCATGAGGGAGCAGTGCTGATCTCACCTCTGCAGTCACAAGGCTTTGCAAGAACCCTGTGTCCTGTGAGGGGGCAGTGTGCAGTGGTGGCGCTGGTAAGGAGGCTGTTGGGATTGTCAGAGAAGCAGCTTCAGTGTCTGCACATGTCCCCCAAAAGGGAAAATAAAACCACACAGCTTTGCTAAATATTTTGAGAAGCCATGACCTTGTCATATTAAAGGTCTACCTATAACAAGGAAACAAAAGTAATTGTATCTAAAAAAAAAAAATTAAACCCAACACTCATTACCTTTTTCAGTTCCAATTCTCATCATTAGAGGTTGCTGTCAATGCATTTCATTGAATATGTCAATGAATTTCATTTGCATCACCATTTTCTGTACTTGTTTGACTCTTCAGAAGAATTTTCACCACTACATAACTACATAGTTTCTTTGCCAATCAAACTGATAAGCTTTTGTGTGCTGTTTTTCTCTTTGCTGACTTTATTATTGTTTTAAATTGCTAACCTTGTACTTATTTTGTTAAGAAATACAAGCGTAATATTCTTTGGGAAGCAAATAATTATAAATTTATACCTCTTTACCAATAAAATTGCATGCAAATAAAATATATAGATTCATAAAGAAAAATGTGGGTGTGAATCCATACAGGGAAGGAAAGGCAATATATGCTCCATTATTGATTTCTTTTATTGCCTTTTTTTTTCCCTCAGAAATACAGCTACCTGATGTTATTATATAAAGAAACTCTTTCTAAAACCTGTCTTTCCCCCCTGCCCCCCCAAAAGCCTCACTTTAATAAACTGGCAACATTTTATGATACTTATTCACTCAATCTTCTTGACGAAAGACATCATCCTTCCAACATACTTTATTATCGTTGCCTTTTCCAAGAGAACTTGGGAAGCTAATGTTCTATATATAGTAATGATCTAGTTTAGGACCCTCTGTCTTTTTTACAAATGGATGGAAATGACAGAGCTTTAAAAAGAAGAAATTAACCTGCCTCTAGAAGGACCCTTGTTTTGAAGAAACCCAGCTGGCACCATGAAAGAAAGAAAGCCATAGCAGGTTTCTAAATTTCCTGTTATCTATCCATCTACTTTCTCTGCCAAATGTGGATGACATCATGGATAAAAACATTGAATAAAAGACTGAGTGAAGACCTGCTAGTATGCTTCCTACTCAGATATTCAGGGCTGGAAACTTTATGTAGAAGCTTAGAAGAGGACTGCATTAATTAGTAATCTTGTTGCTTTCAGGTGATCAGACATGGATAATCAGGATAATATAATTAGATCAGAATGCTTAAGGCCAAATATTTATGTAATTTATCAATGGACTTTTTCTTCACTAATCTGTAGCACCATTGTCACCTTTAACCTGCATGGAAGAACAATCCTAAGAAGTCCTTGCATCTCAGTAAGCACATATGTTTTGCATTTTTGTTTTTATGGTGAAATTTTAACACATGTTAATTTAAAACAAGTGTTTCAGATGTCCTTATGAAAAGAAAGAAAAATTTTCCACACTGAGAAG
>VWYE01015250.1:0-25965 GCA_013398995.1 Alaudala cheleensis
ATCTCAATTAGATCAAATCCAATATTGAAGCCTGTAGTTATTGCAGTAATGTGACATCCTTCTTGTGTTAAGAGTTCCCCAAGCACAAGTTAGAGAGCTTATTTCTGAGGTGAGCAGGTTCTTTGGGTTAGAGCATGTTTTCCATTCCCCTGACATAAGTGACACACCAGGCACAAATGTGTAATCACGGTACAAACAACCTGCTACTCACAAGAAAGATGCCAAACATTAATGAGGTAGCTTTCTCCAGCCAGCACTGCTTTTGCTGGGGTCTCAAAATTTTCATCATGTCTCCCCATAGCTAGTACTTTTATTTGCTAAATAGCTGCATCTATGCTTCCAACAGTAAATTCAGCCGAGCTCAGTAGATTTGGCTCTTTGAATCCAGAGCAGCCAAATTATGTAGCAGTAGCAATGTTCATGCAGGTGCACCTTCTTTTCTACTTATCCTGCATTAGCTGTTCTCTGTTTGGTGCCCTGTGCTAGGAAAAAGAGCATGGTGCACAGCTTGTGTGATTGAGCTTTCTCCTTTACTTGGGGTGCCCTTTGCAATGAAAACCATCCAGAGAAGGGGGTAAACCCAGATAATGGGTCATCCTGTGGCAGGGACAGCTGCCCAATTTAATTTTCACTAGCTCTAAGATAAGACCAAGAAGTGCCTTCACAAAATCCCAAACTCTTCACTGCTGTTACCCGAGGAGGTGAAGAGCAGCCTCATGGGCCCCTTTGCTAAGAGGATATTTGCTCTTCAGTAGCTGAGCTGAAGGACAGAGGAAGGGCTTGTTGTACTGAGGAATATGATCTCCCATAGCAAATGAAAATGCTGGGTCTGGGCTCAGTGAAGTGAAGGGGGTTTACCAGAGAGAGTTTCGAGAGCAGATGTTTCTTTAATGTCCTGATATTCAAAATTGAAGTCTGCTCATTCTTAGATAAATAAATAAATAAATAATATTTATATATATATTCAAGTTTTCTCCTCCAAGAAACAGCCTATTAGATATTTTAAGATCATACTGATAAATGCCAATTTTGTTTTCCTGTGATTATCATCAGCTATATTCTCCAGTTGCTTTTCCTGCATGAAAAAAGAAGGAAGATAACAGAGTTCAAAACCTACTTATTTGAGGGGGCTGAGAGAGATTGGTAGGCCCTGCCTCTCTATTGTAACCTTTACAATGTGTCAGGACAATTATGAATCTAGTGATTTGTCTAGAATTAAAGTTAATTATCATGCTAAAACATACGAATCATTCCAGTTTGTAGGGTAAAAATTCAATAAAATTAATTTGCATCTTAAATTTTTCATCCTACCGAGCTAACACATTTGAAAATATAATTAATTTCTAATACTTTAAATAGAAGGTCACAGTAGCATTAAGCCATTTTGTTAGCTCAACTGTTTGCACTCCAGCCCCTCACACTGTTCAATAGTGGAACTGTGAGCACTTCAAGGGGCAACTCAGCTGCATCATCAGCTCAAGAAAAGCCTGACTGAGCCAGCACAAAAAAGTCTCTCAAGCATCTCTTTCTGAGGCTGCCTGTGCTTTACACTCACTGCCTCTTAAGAGTTTGTGTCTGCGTTGGATTGGAAATCATCTTTATTAAAGGAGAGAACACTGAACAGCAACTTGTGGAGTGGGTGCACTAACCTTTGTTCCCTGAGTAGAAAGCAGAGGGGAGGATGGCCCAGGGCTGTTTTCCGGCTGGCACAGGGCTGGTGGCATTGGGCTGGTGGCATCGAGGCTGCTCATTCCCTGGCACCCACACAGTGCCACAGCTTTCTGATGGCATTTAAATGGTGTCTTTTGCTCCCTCCGTTGCTCTTGTCCAGGCTGGGAAGCGCTGGCACCATCTCACCCTCAGATGTGGTGTCCTAAAGCAGTTGGTTATTTCCCAAAGGCAGGAAATGGCTGGAGTGGGGAAGCTGCAGCTCAGGAGGAGGGAAGCAGCTGCAGGAAGCTGGGAGTGAATGGGCTGGGTCACACACAACCAGCTGCTAATTCCTAGGCCAGCTGAGGCAAAAGGTGCCAAGCAAAATCTAAGTTCTGCCTGAAGGGTATTAATAACCATGGATACAATTACCCAATGTTTTGTGTGGGGGAATTCAGCTCCACCTCTTCTGGCTTCTTTTAAACTCAAGGATTGCCATGAACAGAAGTCAATGTTTGGGGGACCCTGTCCTCACCAAAGCCTATGGGAATTGCTGGTGCCCAGCAGCACTGCCACCCCACACAGTTTAAAAGGCTCCTCAGTGTCAAGTTGTAAAGTAGCTATTTCTACTTTAAACAAAATTACTGCCTGCTTTCAAACCACAGCTCTCTTGTATGAAAGGCATCATCTTTCTCACCAGCCTTCACACTTCCCTCATCAATGCACCTCTGTCCAGTTTCCAGCCCCAGGGTCCTTATCCAGAGCAGCAGCAGACACTGGACTCCTCACACCTCTTCCTGGCCCTGCAGACTGCTGAGCATTCCTGCCAGCAGGAGCACTGCCCATCACCCCCACCCAGCCATACTCACTCCCTGGCTTGTGGTGCTTGCTATTTGTGGGACCCCTGAACTGCAGAACCTCCAACCACAGCCCCCTGCTCCCAAGGCAGTTCCCTGGAGCATAAACGCCCCAGACAGAGGCTGGTGTGTCAGCACAGCTGCGACGTGGCGTGGCCAAGGAAAGCACAGGGCCACCAGACACCTTCAGCCGTGTTAGCCCTGCAGCAGCACACCACCATCTGTGCTGCAGGCTCCATGCACAGGGATGCAGGGAAGCAGCCGCCCTTCAGCTCCACAGCCTGGCAGGAGGGGAGCAGGGATCTGCTCACACCCCAGTCAGCTCCACAAGAACAGGAGGGAAAGGATTCTGTAACTTCAGCAGAGCACAAACTTCTGAGGGTGTTTTATGGTGCTGCCCCACCTTGTTTCATTTGGGCAAATATCAGTCCTGGCTGTCACAGAGCATGGTGCTCACGGACATTTCATACACAAATTAGCCCATAAAAATTACTGCACAGAGTTGTGTTCAGTCCTTTGGCCTGTTAGCATAGCAAGAAATTCATTTGAACCTTTCACTCATTCACAAATGAATTAATAAGAAAACCACAGAAGATGAAATTTAAAATACATTTTCAAGTATTTGCCATCTTCCATGTAGAACTTTTTTAAAGTTCTAAGTGCTATGATCTCACATTAAGAAATACTCGCTCATTTTAGAATTGAAAGAAGAACAAGAAAGAGAACAAAAAAGAACAAAAAGAGAACTTGATTTCTTAATAAACAAAAGTTTACCAAATCAAGAATTTGGACATTATCAGGTATGAGCCTGATATTACACATCTGACTTCTATACATAAACAGAAGTCTGCAACAGGACTGGTGTGTGCCTATTAATGAAAAGTCATTTTACACAACTCTTTAAATATATTTATCATTTTCACAACAAAACCACTTTGTACCTCACCAGTATTTTCTCATTTTCTTTAAATATAAAACCAAATATTTTAAAAAGCAGCAGTTTATATCCACATGTTTAATGCATATTTGATATTCTTTAGAAAGGGAAAATCCATGTCTTATGTGAAATACTTTTTATTATTATAATTAAATGCAGCAAGAGGAGCTTGTATTTCTACAGTATCCTCTCCCAGAAAAAACAATTTGCAAAGCAAAGCATTTTCCCAAAAACTTATATAACCATCTTCAACAAAGTGATTTGTTTGACTTCTAACTTAGATTTATAAAATGACAAGTTATCAAACAAATAAGAGAAAAAAAAATGCAATCTTTTTTCTTTTGGAATCTAGTTCCAAATTCAGACTTTAATTTTCAAAAGATGGAATGCTTCTGAAATGTTTGATATGTTTCTGAGACACAGCTCAGGAATCAATACTTTATTTACCACAGATACAGAAGTTTCTTTCTTTCCAGGGAATTCCAAGCAGTTACTTTCTGGATAAATATGGCAAACCCAAATAGAATTCTTATTCCTTATTCCTTCATTTCCTTCTGTTCTCCTAACTCTGCTACTAACACAACAAAAATCATGGAAGTAATGTAGAAATCCTTATTGCTGGAAAGCTATGGCAGGATGATCATTCTTTGTACAAAAATATTTTAATGTAGATATTTAGAAATGTTACATAAGAGTATTTCAGTGATAAAATATTTTATTAGTGTTTGAGTACATTGAGCAATGTATTGTGACTTCAAAAAAATTCTCAAGTTTCACTACCCAATCTTTAAATCTCAAACATCACTGTTACAAAAGCAGATGCTCTGGAAGAAAAAAATCATCCCAACAGTCAGGTTCTCTCCTGCCAGTTGAGACCCATAAAGCCAGATTCAGGCATGGTGCAGTGGGTATTTTATATATTTGTGCATGTAAAAAAGATTATGGGAACTCTGCCAACCATATGTGAATGTGACCATCCAACTGCATAATACATCTCACTCAGCTCCTGGCAGGCAGGGTGTTTCATGTGGATAGAGGGCGTGCTGCTGGAACCAGCTCTAGCATTTGATGGGATGACAAGTAGATCCTTTGTGTGTGGGGTTTTGTTACTTGGAAGTATCACCAACATCACTTACCCACTCACTCCATGCTATGCAAAAATATCTGTTATTTAAACACTTTATAAACTTAACAGAGATTGCTGACAAGATATGAGATACTCTGTGGTTAGTTAAGAACACATGAAACCACAACCAGGAAAATGTGAAATTTTGAAAGAGTGAAAGCAAACAGAGAAACCGAAGTAAGCATCAGGTTCAACAACATGTTGAGAAGAAAGTCGTGCTGCACAAGTAGGACTATGAAGTGTATCAGTCTGTAAGTGTACAATGTTGTATAGCAAACAATACCACAGCAACAGCAAATGAAACACTGTCACACGACAGAGAACCTGGTGCATGAAATAATACAACTTTTTATTCATGATTTATAGATTACTTTTATTTATTTTTGCTTTAATAATGCATATTCTGTTCACTCTGTGCAAAATTGGGGACAGAGGTGGGTGTTTAAATCATCTAATGAAAATCAAGCGGAGATGAACATTCAGGTTGAGGGAGAGGCCTATGCAAACCAGGAAAGCTAAAAAGCCACAGCTGCTCAAGACAAAGCTGCTCTCAGCTGTGCCCTTTTGTCCTGCCCCTGGCCCAAATGCTCTCCTGTGTGAGCACTGAGCCCTGGGAAGGTGACCTCTGCCCCACACCAGGGACAGGGGTCCTTGTGGTAGCTACATAGGGAGTCCTGGCCCCAACCGGCTCCAGTCAGTGTGTGGCAAAGAAAGGCACAAATCATTGCAAAGACCAGACTTCTGTTGGTTTGTTTCCTTCTTGTAAATACATTACTGTACACAATGGAAGTTGAAGTTGTAGGGGATTCGGGGACATAAAATTGCATATTTAACAGAACTTAAAACCGTAATGAAAAGTAGGCTGCTCAATCTCGAAGCAAAAATAATCCCTCCAGCCCCAACAGTAACATTCATTCCTGGCTATATGAAGTACAAACATTTTAAAATCTGTGACAAAAGACAATTAAAAACCAAAAAGTCAAAATCATAAAGCTTGTAAACAGATAATCTGAAATACACTTTATTTATGGAAAAATATCATCAAAATAGTACCACTATGGACTAAACTGCCTGAGTTTTCATTTCACCTAGGATCTTGAAGTAGAGAGCCTTTAGCACAAGAAGATCAATTTCAGTCACAACTAGCGCCGCACAGCACGGCTTTGGGTAGAAATTTTGTTCTCGTTGGTATTTTTGTTGTGCTATCAAAAATTGTTGTGCTAATCCTTCAAATAAAGGGATGTTGAGGCAATTCTTAAATCATTTGGCACAAAGTTATTTTGGCTGGGGCATAAATTTCAGTCTCAGTCATGAAGAATAATGCAACATTCCATCTATCAAGTATTCACTTTGATTGAAGAGCTTTCTTTATGTCATTAACTTCCATCTGAAAAGAAACAGAAGAAAAAGTATTTGATTAAATGAGATGCTATAGCAAACTGAGGCACAATTGGTACCACTTGAAAAGCACGTTCCCTCTTGTCCACAGGTGTCAACTACAGGTTTGATACCACTCTTCCACAGATTTCACAAATTGAGGTGCTTCTCAACTGTGTAAGATGACCATTCACAGCTTCCTCGCTCAGTCCATGACAAGTACAGTCATTGAATACACTGCAAGACCTTTCAATCTCTTTAAATGACAACTTTTACAAGCCACACAGCTCACTGCCTGGCATTACTGAAGAATGATCACCGTGTCCATGCATCAGCAGCTGCACTTACAGCCAGCACAATAAACTGCACTGCTGGCAATGAGGACAGGCAGCTGAGGGATAAAACCCATTGTCTCTCTCCTGCAGGGGGGGTTCTTGCTGTAGGAATAGTGCTTGCCTGCTACAAGCATCAAACCTGTGCTCAGGAACCTTAAAGGCTCTGAAGGATGTACACCAATGCTTAAAAGGATGTAGCTGAAACCATCAGCAGCCTCAGTGGTACACTTGGTCCCTCTGACAGACACTGAAAACCCTAAGGCAGGGGTCCCAAATTTATTCAAACCCACCTGTTTCAACCTGTGTTCAACTGCACCATCATCAAGGCAGTCTTCTTTAATATGTTGACTGAGAGCTGTGCTACTTCATGTCTATCAGAGCACTCTGAAACTAATGCTACTTTTTTTTTGTTAGCTCTCATCTTCATGTAAAGCTAATAATGCCATCTTGGCTAGCATCTGAACATTTACCAGTATAAGCAACACTTGAACTGCAGTAAAAGCACTCAGCTGTAAGATCATGATTTTAAACCCATCAGTGCAGGTCTCTGCATGACGATGTAAAGTTCTCTCTGGATAACTCTGAATAGTCTGGCCTGTTAGACTAAACCAGCAATGGCTATTAAGAATGTTCACTGGGTTTTATCTGAATAAATTTCAGTTTTAGCTGAACAAGGATTGTGTATTACTAGAAGCCATGTTGCTATGTGGCGGGACACATAAAGTCCTTTAGGCAACCCTGGAGCACAGACATTGAGGATCCCCAGTTCTGCCACCCTTTGCCATGTTCCCAAGTGCTTTACAGAGGAACAGTCCAGTAAAGTTACAATTTGGCTTTCTATCTCTAGTTCAAAGTACTATACCATATGCCCTATACCAAAAAAAATATAGAATAAAATTAATACCAAACCACTTACCAAGTACATGGAATAAAAGAGCATATATTTGATTAGAATAGAATAATTTTGGTTGAAAGTGGCCTATAAGGACCCTTTAGTGTATCTGCCTGACCAAGTTAAAGCAGCTTGTTAATGGCATTGTTTAAATCACTCTCCAAACCCCCCAAAAAACAGTTTCAACATCATTCCACATAAAAGCAGTAATGGTAATGATATCAGCAAATTTGTAATGATTTCAGCAAAGGCCAAGCTCCATGAATCCCACAAGCAGGGCAGCAGGATACCAGGCAAATGACTAAGCCAGCACAACACCTAGAGCTAAGGTACTGTAAAAACTATGGTAGCAGTAACTCGGTTCTTAATCAGAGCCCCTTCTTTTATATTGCTCAGGGTGCTTTAGTAAAGACAACCCGAGTCAGTCTGTAAAGCAGATATTAAAATCTTGCTATATGAAATAATATTCCAAGGATAATATCACTGAGACAAGCCCACTACAAAATATAAAGCTTTGACAGAAAGTACGTAACTTAAAAAGGCATGATTTCATTTGTGACAAAATCGAACAATTAAAACTGAGATTAAAAAAATCATAGCTTGAATCTTGTGTTTAGTTTTTTTAAAATTGTCTACTGTGCTGATAAATTTCTGCATAACTATCAGGCTTTTCAGTAAAAACCCAATATTGCAATATATATGACACAAACTTGCAATGCTATGAAGGGAAGAGGTATATCCCTTTCAGAAATACTGGTAGTTTTTCATTCACTGGAATCAATGTATCTTAGCAGAGTTTTATGTCCCATGTCAGGCTAAATCCAACCTGCCAACACATCCCCAACATTAAAAATAATTTAACTACCTGCAATCGTAGACGGATCTTCTTCTCTTCATCCAACTCAGAGAGCAACTGTTTAATCTCTTTTCTGTCAAAAGAATGCAAAAGAAGCTTGGGTGGGAAATGACCACACTTGTGAAATACAAAAGATCATCTCTTGGAGACATATTTACCCCACTTCAATAGTTTGTTTTTTTTTCCTCTGAACATCTAATTGAAGTCAGCATACTCTTGTATACTCTAGGCTACAGTAGAGAGAAGTAAAACTCACTTTGGGACAGCACCCCGCCCCATCCCACATGGCTGATCACTGATGCCTCCTAACAGCCCTGCATCCACAGGCTTTGCTCTGGCCTAGCTGTATGCACACTATCAGCACCCAGCTGCCTTTTTCCACACAAAATGTAGACATATTGACTGATGGTGGGTTGTAGGAACTGGTAACACAAATCCTGCCCATCCTATCACATACTAAAGCCACTTAAAAGCTGTTTATGCCAGCAATACGCTGTAACCTTCATTTATAAGACTTAACAATCCCAAATATGGACTTTCTGTAATCCTTCTTTGTTGGCCAAGGGAACACAGCTATAAGGAGCAGACACGTTCTCATGTTCCCACGGAGTGATCTCACCTTAGGACAGATACCAGTAGGTGGAAGCTGCCCTTGCAAGCAGGCCCGGGAGCCCGGAGGAGCAGGGTCAGCCTAAGCGGCGAGGCCGTGGGGCTGCTGGCTACCTCCAGCTTGAACCATGCCCTCCCGCATCTTCTCCCACACTCCGCACACCTCTGATCCGCCACAGGCTCTGCACGCTGCTTGCCCTTTCCTTTTTCCTGCCTGGGCTACACACAGCTGACAATGTAAGGGAAGGTTTAGCTTCCAAACATTCAGTATTCTCAGGAACATCAAAAGGTACATGCCAGCCCCAGCTTCTCTAAAGACATGAGCAATTTAAAGAAAACAAAGATGCCCAAAACTAAAATGGTAAGATTCAGGGCCATAAACACGAAGTCCTTCAGATGACCTAGTCACAATTCAATTACTGCTTTTGTAACATGAGCTTCCTGGGAAAATGTGCTAACAGTCAAATAACAAATTAGTTCAATAAGGAGCTTAGCTTAAGGAGCTCGTAGCAATTTATACTACAACTATAACAAATGCACCAGTTATTATGATCAATGCACATGAGTTCCCAGATAGTGATTGACAAATAAAACAACATTCACTGCTTATAGCTTGCAACTTGAATTTTTAAACACCATGTAAACATCTACATGTGTCATAACACAGGAAAAAAAAAAAGCTGGTGGGTAGTATAGATCTTTTTTGTGGAGGTTCTCACCCCTGAATATGTTCTTTCACATGAAAATCACTCACAAACACATAAGCCAGCTTTGCAGAATAACATCCATGAAGGCAAACTCAATCAGAAACTGCCACCGCTATGCACAAATTGATCCATTCTACCTACAGCTGTGATTCGCAATACTTACTTTTGCTGGTCTTTCATTGTTTCAATGATGGTTCTTAACTCTCTAATTTGTGTTCTCAGCTCTTCCAGGGCAGTCTGACCTTGGCTCAAGTGCTCAGTCTTTGGCTTTCCTTCAGTACCAAACAGGGAAGGGGAATTTGACCTGTGGCCTGTTGTTCCCATAGCAATTGAGTGAAATCCAGGTGACGGTGAAGGGGACAGTGATGGCTGTACATTACTGCCACTAGCCAGACCTCCTGGCTTTGGAGGCAAGGAAGTTTTGTTATCAGACACCTGCAACAAAAGGAATAATATTTATTGCCTGCAGAAAGCTTTATGAAACTCAAACCTATAACCAATACTAAGTATTTATCTGCTCTTCAGTGATGCTGAAATTCCAAAAAACATGAACAGTCTTGGCAAAAGCATGATAAATACAGTGATTAGTCACAATCTTTGTAATGTACATCAGAGGGGTCTAGTTGTGATGCAAAAGTTCAGCAACACCCTTTCCAAGATCTCAGACCTAGCAGTGAATTAAACCAAGGACAGATGCTCAGTGTTTCTCTCAGATGTTTGTAGAACATACCTACATCCACGGACATCTCCCACAGAGCACAAAACTACATGGCCAAGAATCCAAGTTGTATTTTTTTGTAAATTAAATTTTTAATTTCCCACCATCTATTGAGGGAATCTTCCCAGTTTTTTTTTAAAAAATTAAAAAATGTATTACACATTCCCCCTAGCATTATGAAAGTAAAAAAATATTCATTAGGCTCACTTGTTGGTATGATAGATAAAGAAAAAAAACTCCATGGCTTCAAAATTATAATATATTAATAATAAATAAATGTAGTGTACTGTCCTCTGTTAATCAAAGCTTCCATGAATTCCCATAACTACTAATAGCTCTTTATTCCTCCAGGAACTTGACAGAAAAACACACCATTAACCTATAACCCTGGAATCATGTGGTTAGCTAAAAAGGATACCAGGCTTCTTAACTGCAATCCAGTGCTTAACTGAGGAGATAAGCCTCTATTCATATGTGCTGCATAATGTAATATATATACATAATGTAATATAGCATTTTATACTTATTAGACAATTAGAAAATCTGAAGTTTACCAACCATACATGACCATCTACTTCACTGCAAACAGAGAACAGTGCACAACTACAGTTATCACAATGGCAAGCAAGGGGAATCTGTGCACTGTTATTTGGCAATGCTATGTGTGCATTACATGACAGCTACCAGGCATGTTTGAAAATCTGATTTGGACAAGAGCAAGAAAAAACACTAGGCAACCTTCCAACTCCCTTTGGAAAACAGATACTGAAGTTGTATAGCAAATAGGGCAAAATACTGAGAATAAATGGTATGAAAATGGAAGGAGACACTGTAAGTGAGGATTTGCAGACTGGCAGGGTGGCATTAGCTGAACAAAGTAACTGAGAGAAAAGTTAGTGATGAGATTAAAATCAGGAACACTTATGATGGGGAGAGAAAAGCAGGATCTACAAAGCTCTGCAAAATACAGTCTTCCCTACGATACAATTATGACTGAGCACAAAGCCTGATCTGGGAAAACACTGAATTCAAGAAGTGTTCTGCACAAAAACCAAGTCTGACCATAAACATAAATAAAAACGGCATTATAGTCACAGGAAAGCTGAATCACTGTAGTGCCTTAAAAATTTGACTCAATGACCTGAATAATACTCTTTTAACATTTTATCAATTAGTTTGTGTATCTGGGTTGGAAAGGACCTTAAAGGTCACCTAGTTCCAATCTGCCTGCCATGGGAAGGGGCACCTTTCACTAGACCAGGTTGCTCCATGCCCCATCCAGCCTGGTCTTAAATATGGGGCATACACAACTTCTCTGTTTTGGCACCTGTTCCAGTGCCTTGCCACCCTCACAGTAAAGAACATTTTTCCTAATAGCTAATCTAAACCTACTCTCTTTCAGTTTGAAACCATTCCATCATCCTCTCCTATCACTTCATGCTCTTGTAAATAGTCCCTCTCCATCTTTCTTGTCAGCTCACTTCAGGCACTGGAAGGTCACAACTGGGTCAGCTCAAAACCCTCCCTTTTCCAAGCTAAACAAACCAAATTCTCTCAGTCTTTCCTCATAGGAGAGGTGCTCATCTTTCTGATCATCTCAGTGGCCTCCTCTGGACTTTCCCAAACAGGTCCATTTCCTTCCCCAGAGCACTCCAGTAGCACTCCAGGTGGAGTCTCACCAGAGCAGAGTGGGGTGTGAGTAATGTGTACCTATAAGCAGATCTTTCATGGATAATAACCCCATATATCAACAGGTGCAAGTTTCCTTCGGGCTGAAAAGATTTCAGTCTGAGTTAAATCTGGAGCAGGCAAGCAAGGCACAACTGGAGTCATTGATCTGAGCATCTTAATTCAGAGCTTAACTGGCTATCAGCATTAAAGCCTCAAGCAGCTGCTTTCTAATAGCAGCCATCTCATTTTACAGGAACAACATCTTCAGTTTTGTCATTTAACAGAAATGTTGGCCCAGCAGTATTCCTTGGTGCAAGTGCTCCCAGAAGAGGGAGCTACATAGCAAAACATTATCCTTACAACTTGATCACAGAAATGCATAACTTCATCTTTCAAATACTTGTTACACTATTGTGTAGTGTATGTGGTATTTTTATTATTATGTACTAAAAAATAGCTCCAACCTTTAAAGCCTGACCTACAGACTCCTTTTGTAATATTTGATTCTGCTACAGTAGAATTTACAGTACACCAATATACAGTAAGAATGGCACAAGCCTATAAAATTAATGAAATTATACCAGTATAAAAAGTGATTAAATTTACAAATTTAAATTCACATACTATTACAGTGTGTCAAAGAGTTGTATTTACTCTGCTCATAGACTCTTATAATGTAAACTCAATTTAAAGTTGCAAAAAGACAGGGTCTTTGTTTCTACAATTTATTTCCCAGCCTCTCTGATTCTGTGAAATGCATTTACAGAAGAATAATTTTTTTCACAGTATGGTTATTTGAGACATTTTAACAGTACAATTCACTTTAGGCTTGCCTTTCAAGCACAAGTAAACTTTATCATTTTAAGCTTCAAGTGGGCAGTTACCAGGTGACTGGTGAATTAAGTATTAAATATTTCAGTACTGCTTTAAAAAAAGAAGATGCATGTGATTAGATTAAGCAGAGGCATTCCAATTAACTTACTTGTGATATTGTAACAGTTCTTGGTTTCCTTGACACTTCAAGAGTTTTGTGAGTAATGGAAACATGTTCTTCCTTCTCATCTTCAGGACTTGGTGAGTCAAAGAAATCAGGGCTTGAAAGGGATGACTATGTAGACAAACACGCACCACAAAAGAAGAAAAAGAAAAGCACAGATATTTTCACTGTACAATAAATTTTTAGCTATCATTTTCAAAGTAACAATACTTAAAATCAGGACTCTTTGTCCCCCTACTCCCCCTTTTTTGCAACTTTTTTCAAAGCAAGACTGCTTTCAAAGCATTCAAGAAATTAGATATGTTAAAGAGTTGAATTCAACGTGAATTTACAGGTTTGCAGTGCATGGTATCACAAGATGCCAGCAGCCCCCAGTCGCAGGCAGGACACTCAGTGCTGTGCTACTGAGTCCCAGCACCGGGGCTCTGCCTGGCTCTGCTCAGAGCAGCTCTCACCCTGCTGCTCCTCAGAGCCCCAGGCACTGCCAGTGCAGGTGCTGGCACTGCAGGGCTGCCTTCTTGGGAAAGGCATGGAAAGGAAAGGTTCTTTCCACCCCTTGATCCTTTCCTCATAGATGTGACAGGGGAAGGAAAACCTCTACACTGCTCTTTTATATTATTATCATATTCTTATGACAGCAGTCAATTTTGAAAGCATTCTCTTTATTTTTTATTTTTTTTGAGTTCTGTTAGTTTCACAATAATCCTTTGTGCTTCCTTCCACTTCACTTTTCTTCAGCAACACAGACCCAGGTAACCATCAGTAGCTGCTCTCATTCTGATATTCCAGAGCACAAAAAACATGGAAACAAGCAAACCCCAAACCACAAAGAAGAAGCCATTGTAAAACTAAGCAGTGGTTTCCGAAGTATTGTTTATGAGACCAACTTGTCTGATAGATATTAGAGAGTGAAATTTAAATCACCCTTGTATTTACATTATGACCTCAATGAGAAGAAACACATGACAGCTCAAGGAGGGCTGTTGAAGACTGAATGGTCTATTTGTCCTCAAAATCTGGTAAATGTCTGCAAGAAACCAAGAGAAATGCTTCTTATGGGAAATACTTTCAAAATCCTCAGTACTTTGCACAAACTAGTCTATCACAAAGATTTTTAGAAGGGATTTTCTGGGCTCAGTCATGGCTGGCAAGGAACACTTGGCAGCACCCAAATAAGGGGGTATAAACCTTAGAAGGAAGGGAATGTTTTAAACATCAGTATTCAAAACACTGGCAGCCTTTTGACAGTAATTTTCTTGATCTGTATCACTGCCTCATTGTACGTGTGAAGGAATGGCTGGGTAAAAGTAGTAAAAGCACCAAGGAACACAAGTAGGAGGGGGAGGAAATTCAGAAAAAATATTTTTAAAAATAGTTTTTAAAGAAAAGGAAAATTAACTTACAGATGTGAGAGACTGGGAGGGTGGTCGCCTGCCAGTAGCTTTTGGTCTGGTTGTAGTTGGATGATTAAGCTTCTCAGCAATTGGTATTACAGAATCAAAACCTTCCAAGTCTTAAAAATAAAATAGAATCGATTTGGTTTTCTGGCAATTGTCTTCAAAGGGAAAGAATCACATTTTTTTCTAATTTCAAAGAAATGAAATCCCATTTTCCCCAATGTGTCACAGTGTTCTGCACATATTTAGCCACCACGATGGCACTAAAAAAACCTGGAAGTCAAAGGCAGCTGTAATCCAGTCACCCTTGCCAAGAACAATTACCCTTCCATCTCAAACACAATAAAGCAGAGGGGGAATGTGTAGAGCAGCATTTGGCTTTGTTTTCAGCATAGTGAAAGCTAAATGACATCATGGGTTCTATGGCATGGAATAAACTGTTTCAAAATTTCCATCTGGCTACTGAAGGGGTTAGTAATTATTTTTTACTGAATAACTGGAGACATAAGGCTATGCACACATTGTCTCAGGAACTGTACTGTCAGCTCTGCATTGCAGTAATTGCTCAGGAGAGTGCAGAATGAGAAGGATCAAGCTGGAAGTGATCTGCAGGTTCCCAAGCATCTGCAGCTGAAGACACCATGGTTTCCAGGAACTGCGGCTTGAGCACTATCTCCCTCCAGTAATCCAGAGGCTATGGTAAGTAAGAGCTCCAAGAGGCTCCTGAAGCTGTACAGAGTTCAGGGAAAGCAGGTCTGCTTGAATGCTGTACCAACCATCTCCATGGCCAGTGAAAAGCTCTGGGGCAGTGTTTACTGAGTCCAGCCACAGGGTAACATGTTTACGTGAAAGAACGATGTAGAGGCTCAAGGAATACCACAGCTTATGATTACATGGGTAAATCAAATGGCTTAATACCATTCATCTATTTTTATGGGTTGTATCAGTTTCACTCACCTTCATTTCAAAATGCCCTACAGCATATGTTGAGCAGGAAGGAGTCAGAAAACACACAAGAGGTACTTTAGACAAGATAAATCAAAGCTCTTCAAAACTACTTTCAGATATCAATCAAATACAGGAATTATATTCATTACTCAGAGACTATTTTTTCATTGCACACATGTAGGAAAAAATAGCTTTTAAGTTAATAGTTCTATATCCTAGGCACTTAATTTTCCAAACTATTACAGAACAATGAATTTCTGAAGATCCACCTTTCTTGCCATATTACAACCAACCATCATACAGAATTACACAATGGAAAAATAAATAAATTAATGGGCCTGTGCAATAATCTAAATTGATTTCAAGTATTCACGATTTTTCAGCTAGAAAGTAAATGGGATTGGCGATTCCTTATTCAGCAATGTCCTTTCATCTCCAAGAGATAAAAAAAAAAAAAAGAAGACTAAGAAAAAAAAAAGAGAGCTCTTTCAATAGCCCTGAAATAGTCTAAGGTTATTCACCTCTGAATACTACTCTATTTTTAGAGTGACTCTTCCTATATATAACCAGTGACCCCACTGTCCTCTACCATGTATTTTTGTCATTGCTCTTTTTATTGACTGCTGCAGCCTGTGTGCAAAGGTAGGTCACCACCCAGTCTGCCAATGGGAATTTGGCAATCTGAAGCCTCAGTTGTACCCAACACATTGGGTGAGGCCACAGTGCTTTGGAAGTTAAAATGAGCTAATATTAGCAGACTGCACAAAACCTATCTGGAGTCCTACAGAGTGTCAGAGTTTCAGCAGAGGAGAAACCAAAGGAATATTTTATTTTCTGGAAAAAGAAAAAGCAAGCAAGTGTAAGAACTGGTTTCCATTAAGATCCAGTTTGAAGCTGGACCATAAAACAGCTAAATTACTTAAGAGCACAAAGCAAATCAGTAATCAATATATTAACATGTCTCATTTTAATTTTCACTACTGAGTTACTTTACTAAATTGCACAGCAAAAATGTAATATATACACTCCCCTCTAAATGGGTGATTCTCATGCACATGAGCAGAAATGGAGGCTGAAGCCTTCCTTCCATTTGCCCCAGACACTCTCTCCCACTTTACAGTTTTTACTATTCATTTTGCTGAGCAAGCTTTAATCCAGCTCATTATTCAATGTCATGTGCCAAGCCATGCAAATACTTGCAATGAAGGAAGAATCAGTACCAATACCACAGGATTGGTTCAAGCTGCTGAAACTGAGGGGAAGAGCAGACTTCTGCTTTAAGGGGGCAAGAAATTGGCTGAAGTTATTTTGCAGCCTAGGAAAGCTGCAGTGTGTGACTTCCCTCTCTCCACCTTTCATTTCTGTGGTCTACACAGGAGTATGAAAGGAGGTTCAGTGAGGTGGGAGTCAGCCTCTTATCCCAGGTAACAAGCAACAGGAGAGGAGGAAACAGCCTCAAGTCATGCCCTGAGATTTAGTTAAGGGAGGTTTAGATTGGATACTAAAAAAAAGTCTTCATTGAAAGTGTGGTCAAGCATTGGAATAGATTGCCCTGGGAAGTGGTAGAGTCATTGCTCCTCAAAGTATTCAAAAATGTGTAAATGTGGTGCTTAGAGAGATGGTTTGGTAGTGGACTTGGCACTGCTGGGTGGACTCAATGATTTTAGAGTTCTTTTCCAACTTTAAATATTCTGTGATTCTGTAAGTGCCACTGTCACTTTCTCGCTCTTACAAAAGGTATCTACACTCATATGGAAAACAATCAATGAAAAAATAGTGAAGTTAATTAATTCAATGTGTTTCTTTGGCTTAAATAAACTAGTAAGTACCTAGAAGTTCTATATTCAACCAGAACAATAAAGTACTGAGGTTTAAATTGTAAAATGTACTGATAAACAGGAAGTGTAGGAATTTGCAACCTTGAGACCCATAAGCATTTGCAGACAGAATTTACTACATGCATTTTATAAACACCATGAAAGATGAACATTTATAGTCAAAGCTTGTATTATCAAGAAATATTGGGAATCCTACATTTTTTCCAATTCTGAATGCATTTTTGATAGCTAGAAAAATAAACTAAAGCAGCCTATACCTGCACTGAATTTTGAAGAGTAGAACAGAGGCTATAAAGGCTCCACAGGTAGTATCTGCTGCCAGACTAGTGAAATCACAGCCATTCAGTTGATACTCTAAATGAAGTTCTATTAAAGTGTAATGGACAACACTTGGTACAACAATAAAATAGTAAATCCACTTCCAGCACTCTTATATGCCATCTTCTCTCCATTTATCCTCCTTATTTAGATGTTGTTCTTTCTCCCAAGTCCGCTCTGCATCTAAGGCTATCACCACCTTCCACAATTGTCACCTGTGGAGATATTCATTCAAGAGAATTCCCACCCAGTGAACTGGTAACCAGCAGAATGAGCAACAGAGCCACTCACAAAATTGTGCCATGCTGTCATATATGCTGTGGATTCAGGAAGTCACTCGTGCTGGTTATTTGATTATTTTTTTGCTGGTGGAAAGCAAGGCTATATGGTTCTGCCTATATTAAATCCACTGAGGTCATTAAATGCAGAGATTTGATTGTAGTTTGTATTTCTGCAGCTATCAGAAATTGGGAGCTTAAATTTACATACTAAGCAAAATGTACAGCCTTCCTGACAGGACCCAAATGGAATGTCATTAAAGTCCAGTCTAATGTATTCACAGCCACATTAACAGTCAGTACAGCAACATCAGCATCCAGCAGACCTGGACTCTGGTCCAGCTTTCTCGTGGTCTGGTTATAACAAACAGTAAGGAAGATTCTATTAAACACACAGAACACAGAGATGGCACACATCAATTAACTCCCTAATTAAAGAATAGCTGGTATTTGTTCCACAATTAAACAGATGCATTCATCATTATTACTGTCTCACTCATCAAGCTGGTAATCCACGAAGTAATTCATGAGACAGGGACAAAGGCATCTGAATAATTTTAATATATCAGTGCAGTACATAGAGTCTGGCTTACTGAGCAACCATATTTCATGAATATGAAAAAATGTTAACTGTGCAAGAATTATTCCCTGGTATCCTTCCAAGCCACTTAAGAATAGAATATTTCTCCCCATTGCTATGTTCATTTGGAAGCATGGTTATTTAAAGGATGATGATGGTATTTAAAAAAAAAATGCCCAGCTCCAGGAAAGCAATTATTTAGAGAAAAAGTGCTAAACTTGTACCTTCCTAGAAAACAACCTTCAGTTCCTGCCCCGCAAAAGACCCCAGAAATAAAATTTAAGTGCTTATGCTTCCTTTCTTACCCCTTTTATCCCCTGCATTTACTATTCTGGCATAAAATGTGGCCAGGCATTATCTTCCATTTAGGTTTTTTAGTATTTGGGCGAAGTCATTTATACATAATGATGACAGAAAGTTTTTTAATTATTAGAGAGATTTCACCGTCAAAAAACTGAAATGGGAAGTTTTATATAAGAGAATCAACACTTTCAGAATGCTAATGGTGAGGTTTCACAGAACAGAAATACAGCAAAGGAAATGAGGCAAAATTGGCATTCAGTTCATTTGAAGACCATGTCACAAAAGCCAGAGGTGGTTTTCATTTCATAACCATCTTCAATACATTTAACAGGTTGACAACAGGCATGTGAAATAGTATATATACTGTTTTTAAATGCAATAATCCTTAGAGCTGTCCAATCAGACACACACTGCAGACTAAAAAATCTTCTGCATTAGTGCCCATTCAATATGTAGTAGAAATTGAAAAATAACTCAGTAATCTGAATGTTAGTGGGAATTTTCAGAAGACTACAATTATTTTAACTACTTCAAGCAGCCAGATTCTGCTGCTCCCTCCCATGCTGAACAGCATCATACCCTTTGAGGAATACAGCCATGCTCCCAGCCAGGGTTCAGACAGCAAATCTCACCCATAATGAATCACAGACTGGTTTTTAAGATTTGGGTAATGCAGTTTTAGGAGAGGAGCTCCCTGGCTGGAAGGCTCCTTTGTTCAGGAGTGCAAGAGTGACGTGCCAGGGAGGCCTGCCCCAATGGTTCTGTCCCATGGAGCAAAGCAGTGAAGCTCACCTGGCTTCCCAGGACAGTCCCTGCACAGCTGGGACTTCAGGACAACCTTTCCTAAAGCACCCAATTATCTTCTCCCCTTTCAATCCTGACTTTTATCACTTTAATAGCTGAAAGTAGAAAGCTGCCATAATGAGCTTTGCTAACCACTTGCCAGTGCCCTCATAAGGATTTTATTTTTAACAATTTGGAACAGGCCAAGAAAGAACTGAAAGGTCAAGAAAACTGAGGAGCTAGAAGAAATGGATATGCTGTATTCAGGCACCTCAACTTGATACACATGGTGACAAATTAAAATTTCTTGTTTACTGCTTTTTTCTGGACCACTCAGGGCAAGAGTCCTACTTAATTTATATAAAGGACCATTACCATATTCCTGATTGCAATATTTACATCCCAGAACTATGTTTATGGGGGATTTTGACTCACTGATGTAAATACTACAACTGATGTAAACATGACAACCAGCCAGGCAATTCTGTTCCTTTGCTTTGCCCTATTAAAATGAGCATGAATAGCAGCATATAAAGAGGTTTATGCAGATTTTAGTCTTCATTATATGAGTCACATTTTGTCCTCCAACCCTTTTATTTACCAGTATTTTCTGATTTTCCAACTTTTATTCTGTGTTTTCGGGCAAAATAATTGTAATACCTTACAGTAAAACAGCCTGTGATTTAAAGACAAACCTGATCCATTCAACAGCCTTTTACTGGAAATATCCTCCCTCTTTTTCCCTGGTGTGGGCCAAATCTTATTAGATCACTTTTTCTTGCAGTCAAAGGCACAGCAATCACCTCTCCTGACAAATACAGCTCTAGAACAACTGCAAATACAGTCCAAAGATACATGATATACTGAAGATTTTTTCATTTGTTTATTTGTTTTTTTCAAGAGAGTATTTTTAACTACCCTTTCAGGCCAGCTAGTGCCAGTCTTGCAGGGAGGGGCAGAAAAAAAAGAACAGGTAATCATATGGCTTTGGCCAGCACTCCATAATCCACCAGCAAATACTCTGCAGAATAAAGTCTGAGGAAATGCTAAAAACTAGACTTGCACCAAGCAGCTTCCAGGGAAGCTCTTACAGTATTTCATACCATCATTAGATGTTTCAGTAGGAATCAATGAAGGCATATGTGCCTTATGTTAGCACTGGTGAAGATTATTAACTGCTTTCATAAATACTAAGCAAAATGTGTAAAGAGCCAGGAAAAATATTGGAAAGGTATGTCCACTTGGCTCTGTGCAATTCAGACTTTCTGCAAAGCACAGAAACTGCTTCTTGTGGGGATTAACTGATCATTTCCACAGTAGGTACATGGTTTTTAATTCTTTGTGGCTTTTTCCTTAAATCACTTAGTTAAAATCCATTAGATGATGCCATAGCATCCTGCTTTGGATAGACAAGACTTGTTTCAGGATTCCAGGTGTGTGTGTGTGTGTGTGTGTGGACACAGAAGATTTAGGATTGATCCTGACTTGAAGAAGTAACTCAATAGCATTTTTTGGAAAGCATTAGCTTTTGATCCACTGTTTTGGTAGGTACACTGGTGTTTGGCCAGCCCCCAACCCACTACATCTACTAAGTTAAGTATTATATGTGCTAGATGGTTCTGTCATCACACTGGCCCTCATATACAAAATTCTTTATGAAATTAAAAAGAAAAACATCACCTAAAGAAAGGCCAAGTTATGCTATAAGGCACTGTTGAAATCAATATAGTTCAATGTAGGAACAACAGTTTGTAGAACAGGGTTTATTGTCAAGTGTAGGTTATGTTGCTTTAGAAGCATTTTAAAAGCTCAAAAAGCCTCTGCCAATCCAGACCAGTTGTTAGTAGAGATGTACCAAGAGATGGAAAGTAACCACTGTGATTTAACCACAGCTTTGGGTACATGACCACACGACCACACATTTTCCACTGAGTGCCCCTGAACACTCTTCAAATTGTTACTGTGTGTTTGTTGTGATTTTTTTCCTCTTTCAGACTAAAATACTAGTTTGTTTCTAAGTGCTTCTGCGCAGTGAAATACATGCATTACACTTTGTGATGACAAAATCTGTCTGCAAGAAGAGGTGAATGAATCCAGAGCATTGACAAACACATGTAAACTGCACATGTCACTTTTGCCTCTAAAATTTCTTATGATGCATTAAATGATAATAATTTCTCATTTCAATACTATGATACAAGATTTTCTGTTGCAGTACACTCCATTTCAACTTTTAATTAAAAAAACATTCTGTACTATCCATGTAAATGTTGCCATTCCACAAAATGCTTCTTTTTGTATTTGCTTGTTATGCATTGTGAATGAAACCAAAGACAGGCTAGAAAAGAAATGGAAAAAAAGCGCCTTACCCTCATGAAATGAAGAAGAGTTAGCCATGGACTGATTTTCTTTTTGGATGGNGAAAAGTTGAATGCAAGATGTGTGGAAAGAAAGGAAAGACATCACTGAAAACGGGGAAAAAGAAAACAAAAGAAAAAGTGAGGAGGAATGGGGAATGGTTCCTCTTAAATAATATATTCTGAAGGCTAGTTTTCCAATGGCTTTTGTAAAGACTGTGAAAAGAAGTAAATGCATGGACAACAGAAGAAGGAGCTGCCATTATATCTGCATTTAGCAGTGATGCTGCTAAGCAGAATTTTCTCTTGTCAGTGCAGTTTGGAAAATTGTAATCAGTACTTATCATCAAGAAATTTATATGTGAAGTCACAGCTCTGCTGAACATATTAAGGAAATCAAGTCATGGTTATATCTACATAAAAATAACTTTTTTTTTATATGCACCTCACAGAATATTATTAACAGTATTACACATCACCTCAACCTTGCTCTAAGCATTTGTGATTTTCCCAGTTGGTAAAGTGGGAGGAGAATGTTTTGGATGGTGTGGGGTTTTCTGTTAAACAACACTGATCCACTGGTAGAGTATTACTCAGAAAATAAACAGGAAAAAGCCATTTCCAAGGGACCTGGGCAAAATGCAAGTTTTGAATTCCCAATTCAGCTCAGTGTATTGCTGCTCAGTTGTTGACGGCATTACTGATTTTGTTGTTGCTGATCACTTGTTTGCTTTTTGAGAGATGGCATAGGGAAGAACCCTGTGTCTTCTCCTCCTCTATCACAGAGGTTTTGGTTTCATCATAGTAAAGAAAAGAAATAAACTTAAAAATCCTTAAAAAGGCTTCACAGAATAAAGAACTGTTCTCCAACCAGCATAAGTTTGGTTTGCTTTAATAACCAAAACTGTCTCTCCATTGTTGTTGTCCACCTCTCTGCTCTGCATGATAGGAACAAGAGCTTTAGACTGGCTACAGGACTAAGAAAGTGACAGCAACTACCCACCTTAACATCTCTAGTGCAAAGTAGCCAGGAGGTGCTGTGGTATTGTCAGTGCACAATTCACCATCAGTACTTAGCATAAGCATGAAAGAGGATGTGGCAACTTGCAAATGATTGTTGCTTTCCCCCCTGTTCTCCCTGAGAGCTCCGAGTGACTGGGAACGGCATTGGACTAATGGAACAATGAATAGGAAGCCAGTAACCAGAAGGGTCATGCATCCAAGCTGCTATAAAGGCCATTTAATTTAAATGTTCTTCAAAGGCTACTGCTAAGTCACACTTCGTCTGTCACAGAGTTCCATTTTAACTTGTTGAGTGAACTTGGATTTCTGAAAAGACACCAAAGGGTAGATTTGATCAAGTCCATTTTTACAGGATGGATGAGCCTCAGACAAGCTGAGGTTGTCCTTCCTACAGAGCACATGACACAGGGGCAAAACCAGTAAGACATATCACTGTTAACTATTATCTGGACTCACACAGCCAGATCCACCAGTGTTTTGGAATACACTGGACAGCTCCACTCACACATCCATCATCTTTTCTAATAACTCATGTAGCCTCAAGACTTCTCCAACCCTTTGTTCTCTTTGTAAATAAATTAAACAAAATCACACACTTATCATAAATCTCTACAATTACATTGCACCATAAACTGCTCTGAACTCCAAACCTCTCCTCATAGGAAAAGACATTAATCCACTCTGAATTGGTTTTCCTTATTAAGCTTTGATTTATTGCTCTGCCCTCTCTTAAAATGCCTTTTATTTATTCGACAATATTTTACACAAGCTGTCAGAAGCTGCCTGAAAATTTATAACAGTTCTGATCTCTGGATCCATTTCAATTCAAAACCGTAATTTATTTATTTTTTTTCTTTTAACAAGTTGTCTAACAGGCTAGAACGACATGATTTGCCCTTGTAAATACCATTCTGGTTTGACCCTATCAAATTATACTTATTTAAGTATTCACACTATTTTATCCTTGAGCTCAATAAGTTCTCTGTGTAAGTGGTAACAGGAGGACATTGGCTAAACCCTTGGCAACATGTTGTGGTTTGGTTTATCAATTCTTGCTGGCTCCTATTCTGCATCTTAAAAAAAACCCTAAAACAACGCAAATTCCTCCCTCCACTACCCTCCTCTCCCCTCCATGTTCTGGGAATGAACAAGAGTTCCTAGAAATCCGATTTCCTGCCTAACATGTTAAGAACAAAACAAAATAAAACTATAATCAAGAAAACTAAAGAGTACAAAACACTCTAAGATTTTGTCCTGATAGTGATTCCAAGGAAACTAGAACAAGGAATAAAAACGTTTACCTCCATCACACTCAGGTAGCATATGCTATATATACCTTTCAAGTAAGCAGAGGCTTATGTGCTTGGAAGCAGATTTGTAAACATAGTTAAGAAACACTAAATGGTAGAATTTGTCTGCATTTCCACACCATTCCTTTCTAATAATCTCTACAATGAAAATGTTCGTGCAATTTATCACAAGCTGCTAGCTTTCCATGTTTAAGCCAAATCAACACCTGGGAAAAACATACTACCTGCTACCCAGAAGAACCACAGCAACAGCAAAAGCTTTACAAAAAAGCAGATGTATGCTAGAAAGCTCACAGACCTATGTGAAATGCATTTAGTGTTCCGTTGTCATGTTGCAATTAACATTCCTTTATATCCTAAAGTTCTGCTTCCAAATCTGAGGAAAATACATGTTTGGCTGTTGAAAGGATGCTACTCTACAGAATTGCTTTGCTAATGAAGCAGTCTAGGTAGGCACCACCACAGCAAAATGCCATTTCATGCCCTGGTGAAAGGCAGCAGTGCTTACACAGGCAGGCTCCCAGCTCTGCTGTGGCAAGCAGGGCTCTGTGCGGGCACAGCTGCGAGCGCAGAGCGACGGCAGCAGCTGCTGGGCTCCCTGAGCTGAGGCAGAAGATGGCTCTGGGGCTCGTGCCCACTGCCCTGGGACAGCACCTACAGCACCCTGCTACCAGGGGCCAGGCACTGCAGCACCCACCCAACAAACACCATCCTGCTTTGCCAGCCTGAGGAGGAAGGAGGGTGAGAGAAGACCGAAAAACAACCTTTGTTGCTCCTTTCCAGGTGACTTCCTGAATAAATGGTTCATGGGCCAGGAACACAAGTTGTTTACAACAGAAATTTAGACTGTTTTTAATTGGTATATGCAGTAAAATTTAGTCAATTTGACCTAAACTGGGTTTCTGTTCCTTTGTATTGGAAAGCGTAAAGATTACTAACTGCACCAAACCCATGATCTTTTGCAGTATTAAAACCATGGCAGCACTATTACATCAGTTAAACAAGTATGCCTTATTATTGTTGGTCTTCTCACTTGTTTCAGACTTTTAAACAAAAATAACAAGAGCCTTCCTATTCAAAAAAGCTCACTATTCCATATCTGCTTTTAATTTATTTTTTAACAGAAAACCCCAACAAAACTATTTCAAGTAAAGTAGAAATGATCCTTTAATCCTGCAGTTAAAATTTGATATAAAAGCACTCACATTCCTTGCCAAATCCTCAATCTGCCTCTTGTATCATACCAAAGTCCTTAAAAAGCAAAAAATTGCACCATAAATTTCTTAGGAAGCTGTAGAAAGCACTATAACTTACCGATGTCATTGCTTCTTTCAGAGGAGTCTTTCTCTAGAGTGCCGGACACTGCACTGCCCACTAATTCCACTTTTGGACTATCACTCCTGCATTTGGATCAAGAAGAGGAGATGTTTTATTGGGAGCGTTTGTGTGG
Organism: Alaudala cheleensis; assembly: GCA_013398995.1. Classification (NCBI taxonomy): domain Eukaryota; kingdom Metazoa; phylum Chordata; class Aves; order Passeriformes; family Alaudidae; genus Alaudala; species Alaudala cheleensis. The sequence goes on from VWYE01015250.1 coordinate 25,318, forward strand.
GTTACAGTAAATTGATAGCTAAATTGAAATTAATAATGAGAGAGCAAAGTATTCTTCCTTTGCAGCAGCAGAGTAACAGCAGTGTCAGTGAGAGCAATCTCCAGCAAGTCGACATGCTGCATGGATTAACCTTATCCCATTTCTCCTTAACACCTGTCAAAAAGGCCTATTTTAGACACTGTGGTGTCCGGAATAATCCTTCAGACGTTCACAGCATCTCAACATGAAGGAAACAGAAGGGCAAGGGGACATTCTTCAACATCTTCTTTGTAGGTTTTAATAATTAACTGGCTTGTATGAACTACAGCAGTGGACTACCTGGAACGCTGCAGAAAGCAAGAGGACCTCAAGCTAGCATTGGGTGTTACAGCAGTTCTGAGTATTTACTCATAAATGCAACTCCTCCACAATGATTTTGCATTTTTCTTATGAGACTAGACTATGAATACTGTTTCCACAGTCCAAAGAACCAAGATCACCTAATTTGTCAGAAATGTCTTTTGAATAGTAAAATGTCAGGAGCTACAATACTTTATATAGAGGAGCTATTTTAAAATCAAACAGGAGATCAAACAAAGGAAACAAAATAATCCCTGCTTTGGAGAACATTCTATCCCACAAGTACTTGAGTTCACTAAAATAACCTAC
>VWYE01015296.1:0-10302 GCA_013398995.1 Alaudala cheleensis
CAAAGACCTCTTCCAAAATACAATCTTTGAAAATGTATCTGCAGGAGAAAGATGTATGATTGCATGCAGAAGTTTCAAAATTATTTCAGACATGCAGTTTCTGCTCTGAAAGCTAAATGCATTATGCAACAACCTGTCTTCAAATTTTCATTCAGAACAAAAATGATGGAGGAAAAATTTAAAAATTGTAAGCACACAGCATCCAGAGGATTGTTTATAATTCCACTTCCCACAAACCTGTGCCTTCCTTTAACTGAAGTCTAAATGCTGGTTCCTCAAAAGAGGAATTGTGTGAGCCTCCAGTACACAGCTTTTATATTCAATCAAGTTATAACAGCCTATGGTATTTAAGGACTTGACCCCACAGACTGCCTAAATTAAAATTGCTGCTCATTAGATGTGTTAGGGACTACAATTCACAATTCCAGTATGATGACTAAAGGACCCTGATCTCACAAGGTCTGATTGTTCCCAAGGATTTACAATGACATAAAAAAACATAAATACTGAGCACATACCAAGACTACAAAAATCAGCCTAAAGTTAAGCCAGCTACCAGAGCCAAATTTTATGAAACCAATTGCAATAATTTCCATTGCCCAACTCTGATTTCGTACATCCATATTTTTAAGCCATGTGCTGAAGAGAAACCAGTACAGCTTTATTTTCAGTTCACCCCCCAGGACTGCTGGATTGCACACCATTCCTGAAAACAAATACAGCAAATCATGCAGTGTGCACCATAACCTGGGAAGTATTTGGCTAACCATAGACTTCAGAAAGATGTTCACTGCAGGCAGTCAGTACATCAGCACTCAAAATCAAGTAGTGGCCTGGTTCTTAATTTGGGCCCTACTTTCAGGGGAGTAGACCTATGTAGATAGGTTGCCATTTGTAAAAAAATAATAAAATACTAGTAATGTACATGGAGACAGGCAAATGTGACACTGTGTACCCAGAGACTGCATGACTGCATTGCATTGTAGACAGAAATATCCCAGACACCTTAAAAACAATGATGTTGCCACTGAACATAAACAGTTTTGAATGCAGAAAGGAATGGTGTAATTTCTATAAGCAGGACAGGACTTTACTGGAGCAAGCAATATAACGGCACTTAAATCTCTTCAAATCAGCCTGGTTGCCATTTATGGCAGTGATGAAATCCAACAAGTGGGTTATATAGTATAGCTTCGGTACTCTGGGTATTCAACATCTCTTTAAAAAAGCATTTTAGGTGCTGCAATGTTTCAACAATGGTTCTTGGCCCTTTCTTTTCAAATGTGGCTAAACTTGACACTAGAAAGTCAAACTCATTCCCTTATCCTCAGAGTTGCTTACAAGACTGGCATTTCCATTAGCTGTCTTTGCAAATAAATGTGGCATTTANTTCATTCCCTTATCCTCAGAGTAGGGTATTTAATTGCAAAGTGTTTGCAAGACTGGTATTTCCATTAGCTGCCTTTGCAAATAAATGTGGCATTTATCCAGAGAGCTGCTGACCAAGAGTCTCTCCCACACCAGAATATTTTGCACTGGAGACTGAGGAGTCTGAATGACAGCTGCCTTCACAGACACAGTGATGTATTTTTACACGTAGCCAGCATGGAGTAAGCCACGTGGNCCTCTTTCTCGAGTAATCCCTTACAGCAGGGATGCCCAGAAGACTCTGTAACAGGAATTCCACCTTTTTTCCCAGAACTACTTTTCTCCTATATCTGCTCATGTTTTTTTCAATGCTGCCTGTGGCAACCTCCCCAGCAAAGATAAATGCTTCCAAATTTCAAATAATTACAAGTGTGAATGTGAATCTGAAACAATTTTTGAGTCTTGTCTGAACAGTCAGATTACTACCAGGAGAGCAGATACTAAAGTCTACACACAGGTTTTGTAAGTACTATTATTTAATGTCTCAATGAGCTATAAAACTCTGCTGAAGCAAATCCCCTGGAGGGGGTATAGCCTACCAAACAGAATAAGTATTTTTCAAGCAGTGACTGCTACCAATTGATTCACCATCATCTTCATTATTAATTAAACATCTGGGAAAGTCATCTCTATTTTTAAAAGACACTTTTTCCTGTCCATGGCTTGCATTTATTCTGTTTTCCGCAAGTATGCTATGAAGGTATAGGTTTCAGGTAAAGCTTGTTTCTTCAGTGACAAGCAGCACAATTCTTCTACATAACATAACTGCCTTCATACTTCAATACACTATTTAGAAAGCTGATGCACGACTGCAAATAGAAAAGTAACAATTAAATTGTCACAGAAGATTTTGCAAGAGAGTTAAACACAATAAGCAAATTGAAAATATCCACCTAAACTGTGAATATGTAGCAGTATTAGTTTTTTTTTAATTAAGACAGAAACATCTGAAAAATGCAACCCAGTCCAAAACAACAACCTGTTTGTATTTATCAATTACCTTAACTATAGAATAGACTTCTGGACACCAAACCTTTAAAGTCACATTTTAACATTTTTCTGGGGACCCTTTTGCCATATAAAAGGATGTTTTTCGAGCTCTCATTTTTGAGATTACCCTTTCAATTTGTGCAAGACACTTGGTGAATTCCACCCACATACAGATTTTAGTCTGCCCACTGATATGGTAGTGAAATTGGGAACAAATGCATATATGGAGCTCTTTTGGCATTCCTACCATTCAGCAAATCCTATTATTTCCTATACAACTCCATTCTTTCCATGCAACATAGAAACAACCAAATCATAGCTCAATGCTATGATAAAATTCCTGTTTAAGTGAAGAATTCAATGTCCTTGTAAACATCAAGACATTAAGAACTTGCTAAGCCTAGATCTCAAACTTCAATGGACTCTTTTGTTTGCAAGCTTTGACTTTAACCATCTGCAATGCAGTAAACTAGTAGCAGTTCGCTTTTATTTCAATGTAAAAATGCACCTAGGACTAAAAATAAAAATCTATGCTATTTGAAAGAGAAAATATGAAGACTGTCAAATGCTTTCATATCATATCTTTGACAAACAATTTCTTGTTACAGCAATAATAAGCAGAACTTGTGTATACATGAAGATATCTTTATCATTCTCTGACTCTTGCTTCAGGACAGTGGAATTTTAACACCTCATGCTTAGATAAAACACTTTGAATCTCTGCGGTGTTACCTCCTGGAATGACTCAGCAGTATACCAGCTTGTCTTTTGGTTTTCTCCATTATTAGAATAACCACAGCTGCCTGTGTCATGCCTGTGCTGGATGCCTCCATACAGAGGTTCCTGCTCAGTGCTGTAAGAGCTCTGTAGCACCAATATGGCAAATGCACCAACATTCATGTTACTTCACAGAAACAGTCCTCTGTAAATGTGTGATGACTTTAGGGTAAAGCCCTCAACATTTTATTTGGGATGTATTTACTGCATAGCATCACAGGGAGAAGCTAGGGCTTCTTGTATCCATGAAAACAGTGGGTACAAGAATACTAACAAAATCAGCACAAAACCCTCACTGATTTCAAGGGAAGCAGAAACATACCAGGACTGACTCTGGACAGTCTGTATAACGCAGGATACAGTCCAACTTCACTGTGCATTTTGTTAGACACGCTTTCATGTCCAAGTAGAAACTATTAGTGTGTCTCAAAGCTTCATCTGCACAGAATCAGTTATTAGCTAGGAACTCAGGCTGGAGAGCTGCATAGTGAAAATAATCTCCAATAAGACACCCACAAGGAGAAAGCTCTTTTGAGGATGACAGAAAAACACTTGCTAGTGTTTTGCTAGTGGCCTCAAGCCTACAAATTGAATTCATGATCTAATATGTTTTGTTGTTTTATTTCAGTTTAAAGGCAGGACTTGTATTATATCAGAAAGCCTGAGGAAAGTTTTAATGATTGTAGGCAGTGACTCCTCCTTATCCCTGTAATCTCTTGGACAGAAAGAGAAGCAGAACATTCAGCAGGCATCAGCCATAGCCAGTGTTTATGTGAATTGCACATAAGCCTGCCAACTTGGGAGTCTTTAAAATAATAAATTGGTTCTGTTTCTCAGATATCCAATCACTGGATCTTGGTGATACAGCTCAGCAAACACTTTTCTAAAAAGAGAAATCTCATTTGTATTCAGTTAATCTCTCCTACAACTCTCCAGAAGAAATATTACTTTAATTTTATACCTTCCCCAATTCTTCAAAAGCTTATGGTAGCTCATGGAGAGTGGATGAAACCTAATGCCCATTAGTGACAAACTCCCATAGGGAAAGTTCTCCCTCAGTCTTTGTCACCTAATACTCCTGCACTGCAGCGTGATTGTCCAATTACTGTGAGATCCCTATCCTTGCTGCAAACAGAGCAAACAAGTTTATTAACAGCCATTACTCATTTTCTACAGTAGTTGTGAGCAGGAAGAGTGCTGCTTGCCAATGTGAACAGCAGTAACAGTTTGTGTCTACACAGAGCTCATATCAAACACAGTGAACAATGGGCTTCACAGGTGAAGGAAGAGCAGTAGGTAGGCTTAGCCTGATTGCTAAAAATCTCAGCAATTTCACATTACAGTGACAATGCAGTCATTACACAAATAAATTCCCAATAATTATGTAATTTCGACTTAAGAAGGATTAGGGTGCCTCATTGCTGCACTTCTTCGTATGCTCCAGAGCAACAGATTTTTTTTGCCTCTATTGAAGAGATTTAAGGAGCCTTTCAAAGCTTTGATATACCCAGCAAATTGAACTGTACAGTGCAGTAGGTAACTGCAGCATGCACTAATTTAGCTGACATTGAAAGCAGTTAAATGTTTTGTCTCCATCAGTGAGAGAGAGAATGGCTAACCAGGCCAGAGCTTTCATATGTTCAGGTGACAGCTGGAAACATCATAGATCAATACTCAGCTTTAAGCATCACCACAGTTAACAAAAAATACAGTAAATCAGTGAGACATTTTTAAAGTTTAAAACAAGTTATTCCACAATTAAAGATATGCACCAATTCCGCAATTAAATAACCAAAATTTTTGCAAGAAGTTGAAATATTCAGATATTGGCAAGCAGGTGCAATATTTAGAGGTTACTTCTAACTTCACCGTACCTAGGGAGAGCTTTCCTCAACTCCAGCTGTCAGTCCAGACTGTGACTGTGTATTTAACACCAAATCATTCTGCTTTGGAATACCACAGGAGTTGTAGAGGGCAAGGACATGCAGGGAGACCTGCCTTACATTCAACTTTATGTATCAACAGAAGGAAGAAGAGCACTTTCCAAGATTCACACTAAGACCATGTTAAAATCTTCTCAAGAATGAAAACTTAATATTCTTTAAGTGTTTTAAAGCACATCCCTACCTTTCTAGGCACACAAGCTGCAACATACTGGACAACTTCCTTCTTTGAAAATATCAAAGGGTAAAACATACCAGAAGAGACAATCCTAAACTCTAGAGGAAAATATGCATAAGCAGGTCCTTCCTTTTCTCGTCTCTCAGTTCCACTGCTCAGTATGTCTCATCACAAACATGTAGTACAGTGCTTTCAAAAATGCAGCCATCTAGAACTGTAGCTGTAGGACAAATACAAAATGAATCACCTGGAAAATACCTGATCTTCTTGAAGCTGACTGGTAGGCTGTTCACAGCACTGAAAATGAGACTCTCTGGTCATGGTACAAGTAGGCTTGTCCAGCACCCCTGGCTCTAATCCCCAGACAGACCCTCTCCCCAGGCACAGAACCTCACAGGAGGTCCTGCAGCTTTGTAAAGAAGTTGCTATAACCTCTTCTACAGCAGGGTAGGCAGCAGGTGAGAGCCACAGATCTGATGTGCCATTCAAATTTCTACCAGGCTTTGGGTGATTCATGCTGAATCCCTCCTGCCATCTGCTATGGGGATTTGGAGTTTCTTTTCACTGCCTGCCTCTCCTTCCCTCATGCAAATTTTTCAAGGCTTGGTAACTTAACTGCTCCTGAGGATACCTGCCATGTGAAGAAGTTTAACCTATCATCCTTCCTTTTTCCCCTGCAATTACCTCCAAACAACAATTTGCTGTTATTACAAACATGTAATCAGAGAACTAAACTTATAGGAAGGATAAATTTAAGGAGAAAATCTGCTCTCTCCTCTTTCAGGCCTATCCAGAAACACGACAACAAAAGAGCACTACAACACCCTAACAGAAAGAGTGAACCTTTCACCATTTGTTAGAGTACAAGCCCCTAAACACACAAAGGCATATTACTCTGAGCCCAGAGGCAGGGATGTCATCCTGACTACACAGATCTGCAGCACAGCTGCAGTTACTATTGTTACACACAGTTATGTTTGTGTTGACTTGTGCCAAACATTGGCTATTTGGGAATTTAAGGAGGCAAGCTTTCCAAGTCAAGCACTGACAGAAACTCCACTTCTGATCTTATTTAAATTTCCTTAATTTAGCCTTTACAAAGCTTTTCAGCATCTTTCTTGTCTTGATATACTTAATGAGCTAATTTCCAAGATTATTTATTCCACTACTAAAAATCAAAAGCCCAAAGAACAGAAAGTACATGTCAAACTGGTTGAGACCGTAAGCACAGATAAAAATGCACTCAATAAATTACTTTGCCTCTACAGGCCAGGAAGTTCATTTCCTTTTCTTAAATATCTATTTCAGTCCTCAGCATAAACAAACTGGCAATTGAACAATACTAGCAAGAGTTCAAGCAAGAAATAAAAGATGGTAAGTTTTTGCAGGCTATTCATCATTCCAGAATTACTGCATGTGGTCATAGTAATCCAGTGATCTCTTGTGCTCACACTCACACATAACATGAGTGTCAGACTTGTCTTTTCCCAGAAAAGTAAAAAAAAAAAAGGGGAGAAAAACCCTGACAATGTCCTTTTTGACAGACATATAAGGAATTGCTTCCAGAAGGAGGAAAGTTTTGTGATCAACTGTAAAAGTAAGCAAAAAGTACCAGAATGAGGAAGAAACAAATGCAAATAAATTTACATTTTTATCTGTAAATCTGTTTTCCATGGCATCATTATAGCCAAGAATGTGATAAGCCCAGAGAAGACTATAATCCATAATTTGAAGCAGTTCACTGAGACATTGCACAAAGACCACTTTTCTTCAGGTCAGGCAAATAATCTTTAGCAGTAACAAGGCCAGTAAACTAAGCTAAATGGCATACAATTTCTTTCAAATCATAACCCAGATGCCATTTTTGGATGTCACTAAAACATTACTGGCATAAATTTAACTCGTTCATATAGAAGTGTGGGTGTCTGTACACACAAAATACAGCCCCCCTAGTCCACCCCTTAAGCATGCAAGAAAACCAGGGGTTGCCTTATGTCAGACTCTTGTCTGTCAAGAATCAGGGTGTTAAATACAGAGTACAATCTAGAATTTAAAGCAAGGTACTTGAAAACTGTCTGATCTTTATCACTGCATTTTTTATTTTCTTCTGGCAGCATTCTTCATTTTTTTTTATTCTAGAGGAAATGCTGTTTACAGTGAAATCTAAGTCATATGCTAATTCTGCCTGCCTTCTTGAAAAGCTTCTACTCTTGCTAACCTACATTAAGCATGAATCAAGTTCCAGCACAATTCATCCCCAACACACTTGTCTCCAAAGTATTTTGGCATATTTGAGAATGACAAGATTTCAAGGTGGAAAAACATGGAAGAAGTCATGGAATCACAGATTTGTTTGGGTTGTAAGGGACCTTTAAAGATAATCTAGTTCCAATGCCCCTGAGATGTGTAGGGACAACACTCACTAGACCAGGTTGATCAGGACTCTGTCCAACCTGGCCTTGAACACCTCCAGGGACAGGACAGCCACAATTTCTCTGGGAAACATATTCCAATGCCTCACCACCATCTGACTAAAGAACTGATTCTTAGAATCTAATCTAAACCTCTCCTCTTTCACTTTAAAACCATTTCCCCTTATCTATCACTATATGCCTGCATAAAAAGATCTCCCCCTCTTTTTTATAAGCCCCCTTTAGGTACTGGAAGGCTGCATTGAGGTTTCCCTGGAGCCTTCACTTCTCCAGGCTGAACTCAAACTTTCTCAAACCATCTGCATAGGTGAGGTGCTCCAGCCCTCTGAACACCACCAAGGTGTTGTGCTTCTGCACATTTCAAATCAGTCTATCACCAGAAATAACTGGGGGGTTATGTCATGCTGTTCCCACAGCATGGCAAAATATATTTAACTAATGTGTCTGACATTTTTGTTGCAGAGTTACACTCCGTAACAGTATTTAAAAAAAAAAAGGAAGCATTATTATTTCTCCATGAACAGCAGCTAAACTAACTGTCGTCCTAATTTACAAACTCACAAGTTCCTCTGTGGAATACATTGCCAAGATTTACCAGTATATATATATCAAAATTTATATAGGATTTAGTTATGTACTATCTTTTGTTTCTGTAGTTTCCAAACCATTACTCCTCCACTAGGATATTTTTTCCATATTGAAGTTTCAATTTGCAAGTTTCAGCAGTAGCACAACTTCTTCAAGTTGCACTACACAATTCATTCCTCCTACCTGAGAAGTTGTATGGCAACCATCAGCACTGACCAATTCCTTAAAATTTTCCAACAACATGGGTTCTCTGCCACAGTTCATTACCTTATTTTTAACCTCGGTAAGAAAAACTAAGCTTTAATTCATCATGGCTTAAAGTAAAGCAGACATTAAAAACTAAGATTGCATGCCACTGAAACTGATATCCTCTCTGGAAGTCAGGAGCTCAGAGACTCCTTTTCACAGCTATAATAAAGCTTTTGAATAACAGTGTATTTATCATGCATTTATTAGCTATGCAGCTGCATATCTAGCAAGCTAATGGTATCCTGGTAAAATGAAACCACAGTAACATATTCAACACCTGTATTTGTCTTCAGACAGGAAACAAGATTTATAATCTTTTGACTCTAGAGATTGTCGTGATTAAATGTGAATTCAAGAGAACCTATCATAGGCTTGATAACTTTTTAAATTAAAGTCTTTTACTTTTAGGTTTGAATGGACACGATTTGGTTTATTGTTTAGTACCATAAATAGAGAGGCAGACTACTTGATCTGGCTTTTTAACAACTGCTTTTCTTTCCAGCTCTAGAGAAACCTTAGACAACTTCAGACAAACTGTGGTATCTTTCTTGCCTTCCTGACTGAAAGCTCTTCCACACACTGTATCACAGTGAATTATGTCAGCATGTACTGACTAGAAGTGACACTGGTCTGGATAGATCAGATCAAAACCTTTGTTGTTATGCTCAAAGGACANTCTCTGCCACAGTTCATTACCTTATTTTTAACCTCGGTAAGAAAAACTAAGCTTTAATTCATCATGGCTTAAAGTAAAGCAGACATTAAAAACTAAGATTGCATGCCACTGAAACTGATATCCTCTCTGGAAGTCAGGAGCTCAGAGACTCCTTTTCACAGCTATAATAAAGCTTTTGAATAACAGTGTATTTATCATGCATTTATTAGCTATGCAGCTGCATATCTAGCAAGCTAATGGTATCCTGGTAAAATGAAACCACAGTAACATATTCAACACCTGTATTTGTCTTCAGACAGGAAACAAGATTTATAATCTTTTGACTCTAGAGATTGTCGTGATTAAATGTGAATTCAAGAGAACCTATCATAGGCTTGATAACTTTTTAAATTAAAGTCTTTTACTTTTAGGTTTGAATGGACACGATTTGGTTTATTGTTTAGTACCATAAATAGAGAGGCAGACTACTTGATTTGGCTTTTTAACAACTGCTTTTCTTTCCAGCTCTAGAGAAACCTTAGACAACTTGTGGTATCTTTCTTACCTTCCTGACTGAAAGCTCTTCCACACACTGTATCACAGTGAATTATGTCAGCATGTACTGACTAGAAGTGACACTGGTCTGGATAGATCAGATCAAAACCTTTGTTGTTATGCTCAAAGGACACCAGGTGGTGGTGTAAGGCTCCTCAGTAGCATATTTGCATTCCTTACATTGTGACATTCATGTTGTCTTTCTCTCCAGGCTACCTTCTCTCCTTTAAAATGTGCAGTGCTAAAAGCTTTGAGACAAAAATAGTAATACTGGGCCTTGGAAAGTCCAGCCAACATTTCCTGACAGTATTCTCAAGTGGATACCAGCAAGAAGAGGAAGAATAAGCCAAGTATACACAAGCACTTTTATCTGAGCAGTGTCCCTGATACCAGACAGAAGGTAAGAGTGGTGGAACTCCAAGTCATCTGGATCATTCCAATCCACTCCATTTCCCAACCTGGCCCTATGAAGTCTTTAATAAGCTTTACCAGACTACCATTAATGAA
>VWYE01015333.1:0-17045 GCA_013398995.1 Alaudala cheleensis
TTTGCCTGAATTTGCTGACATCCTGAAAGAATGATCTCAAGAGGTGTATTCTCCTGGCTGAAAGGGCCAGCAATGATACATCACAGTCAGTCATTAGGCTGCCCACAGCTGATTATTTTGGGGGTTGGAATGGTGCAAGTGGAGAGAATGGAGCCCCCCCAGAGGCAAGATCTGGAAACAGCTGGAATAAAGATGTGCAGGAAGGATGAGGGGTTAGGAAAAGAAAAATCCAATGAGAAAAAAGAAGAGCTTAAGAGCCCAGAGGCAGAAGCAGAGTAGCCTAGAGCAGAGATTTTCTGAGTGTGATGGAGAACAGGAAAATAAGAACTGATTAACTTTTAGTTATAACGTAATTTTAATCCATGAAAAAGCCTCCTGGTGGTATCGGTATGAGAGCCAGTGATAACTGGGGAGATTATAATGAAACACCATAGCCTGCTTTCTTTTCTCCTCAGCTCTGCTCTATTATCTTCCTTATCCATCCCTATTTTCCCTGCATAGACCTGTCCAGCTCCTACAGGAGTTAACAAGAGCTTTGCCATCAACTCCAGGAGGAGCACAGTTGTGAATTATTGTAAATCGAGGCCAGCCTTGGCAAGAGGCTCACAGAAGGGCCAGTTCCACATCAGGAAGCAGAGGATGTTTCACTGACAGTGTAAATGCACTGCCGAGCAATAAAACTACTGGTTTCTGGCATATTATGGAGCAAGATGACAAAAAATTGCAGAATCCACAATATTATCCTACCCACCGTTTTCTACTGACCCTAATTACAGTTCTGTTGCTCAAGCTATATAATTTGATTTTCAACAGCACACCAAAAAGGCAGGAGCTCAGCAGTTCCCAGAGCAATTGCACAGTTTGCTGGACAAATGTGTTTTGCTTCTGGTCAGGACTTAGGTGAATAATTAATTAGGAAATTAGGAAACATGTCTCAAATAAGTCTACAGAGCAAGAACAGTTAGTTAGGGCTGGCGTGCTTGGATGCCACTCCAAATGTTGAAAGTTGCTGGTAGCTCTCTTCTCTAATGGCAGGTGGTAGATTGAGTGGAGGCCACAGTGTTCTTGCACTTTCATTCCAAGTGTAATTTCCATACCTTCAGAGATAACCAAAGGCCTAAGCAGCACTGGTGTGGTGGCACTTGGCCCTAATGCATATGACAGCAAAAATATCTGCTGGAAAAGGAAGATGTCATTTTACTCACCATGTGTATCTTGTTTGGACTTTAAAGCATTTTGCCTTTCTCTTATTTTCATACAGGTGTATTTCTGTTCATTTGCCACAGAAGTTCCTTAATAATTTTTTTGTCTAATTGCTGTTGACACACAGTTGTCATTTACCACGAGCTGACTCTGCCAGAGGAGCATTGCTGTGGTACAGTCAAGAGCTGCCACCCTCAGCTAGCCTGTCCTTCTGGAGGAGGTTTCCACCTGATGCAGCAGGAAGTCTTTGCTCCCACCCCTGCAGAGACATCAGGGCAAAAATGCAGTCAGAAATTCAGCTAAGGCGAACGTAAGTAGACAATCAGACTTTCCATGAGGAAACTGAGGTGTGACACGCTCTTTACACCCAAGGTTGCCTGGGGTGGCAATAATCTCCAGCAAAGCAGCAGGTGGGAAGCCAAGGCAGCCACTTCTGTAACTGCTGCAGCAAAATTCACCAGAGCTCATCTCTCAGCATGGAGTAATATTCTTGGCATTAGTGGGAATCAGGCTTCCTCTGACTGAATTGAAAAGCAGCAAGGGATATGATTTTAGATTGCTACTGATTTTGTTTCATTTTCAAAGGCAGCAAGATTAAAATTTGAATTCTAATTATGTGCTTTTTTTTTTTCTAAGTCACAGCAGCTAACTAATTCCCATCAGTGCTTTCCCTAAGATCAGAAGCAAAGTTGTCACTAAAATATATTTTTTCAATTCCAAGCCAGTCATATAAGTACAGTGACTAAGATGAATGAGTTCCGTGGTGCTCTCATTCTGTGTTTAATAATAAAATAAAACAAAAATTTACTAATGAAATGCCAAATCCTGCAGGGTATTGAAAATTGCAGACTGTTGTCTGAGCTTGCACTCTGACCCCAGCTTATGTTTGTCTGCTGAAGCACAGTAAGCACACATGATATTATAGAGCAAATAAACACACAATTAAGCCAATACATTCAGGTAGATAAAACTAATGAAAGGTTTAGCTCTTCTCAAAAATAATGTGCTCAGTAGAAGACAATCTCTTGAAGCATGTGAAATGTCTTAACACAATACATTTCCATTATTAGATTTTCAAAAATGCAAAATACTGACATTTATAGGTACGTGTCTTAAATGTAAAACAATCTTTTTGGAAGGAGCAGACAGTATCTTTTTCTGACTGAAGGGGAATAATGTTCATTGTTTATGCATTTGCTCAAGCAGTGGAATTTTACATATCTAAACTTCACTTCATCAGATGTATATCAGTTTAAATTAGCTCAAAATCCAACTCAACATTCATTTTTAGATCACAGTCTTCAGAGAAACTGATTTATCAGGGTGCCTAAATCCAGATGCACTACAAATAAGCCAGGAAAGACAAATAGTCTCTTGGCATAAAACAAATGAGCCAGGGGAAAAAGAAATGTGAAAAAAGGAACAGCTTAGGAAAAGTAAGAAAAAACCTGCCAGTGGGAAGAATGCACAGTTTCAGAATCCAAACACTACCCCACTTGGATTTCCTCATGTTTCACCTTCCCTCCAGCCCTTCCTTTTTTATTTTTATTCTTTTTCCTTTTTTTACTACTGCCTTCTGGACCACCTTCCCTGCTTGCATCCATCAGCTCTCCAGTTTTGCATTTGCATTCCTTTTTAAACCACATCTCTTTAACAAACTTTATAAACCATTTGGAGTGCCTGAATGAGAACAGTTTGGAAGGACCAAAAGCTTTGGATATGGTGTGAGCAATGGTGGCTGCCTGGGTATGCTTTGAGCTCCCAACAAATACTGAAACAATCACCACAAGAATTGGATTCTAAAATGAAAGGCAGTTAATAGCAGACCCTTATCATACTTCTGTCAGGTACATTGGTTTGCTCATGTGGAGCTGTGAAGATTTTGTTGAAGAAAAAAGTTTATAGAAGAGGAAAAAGTGAAGGAAAATGAAATGTTTGTATGATACCATTCCTGTCAAGAAACAGTGGCCAAGTGTTAGAAGAACTACCCTATAAAAAACTGGGGATTAAAGGTAAAATACTTCTGGCCAGAGACCCGGTCTCCTTAGCTGGGGAGCAGCCCAACAGGGAGAAATCCTTCTTCCTGCACAAACTTTCTGTTAATGGTGGCTAATTAACCTAGTACTTGCTTAAAAATTTAACGTAATTGCCAGGTCTGACTCAGTTCTTATTCATCACTATTTGAGAACACAACAGTGTCTCATTTCCATCCATGTTCATGCAGTCTGGCTTGTACAGAGAGGTAAATGAACTCAGAGAAGTTGGATCTCTGAGATCATGCAGAAGAAAGAGTTTTATCAGGTAGCCCTGAGTGTAAGACAGTCGGTGCCACATATATATATTACCATTATATACTGTGTTTCATTTAGCTCCTTTTGTTTCCTATCAGACTCCCTAGAGGCCTTAGTTTGTATTCATCCACTCTCTCAAACGTCTTCCCAGATGCTCAAATCCCACTTCTGTTACTGCAGTTTCTTTTAAATTTGTCTGGATCCCTTGTGCAGAGTCAGGACTTTACTGTTCCTTAGCTTAGCATTCTCCTGGCTGGACTCCAGCTCAGGTAATTATATCCAGGGTTCTCTCAGACTTCTCTCTCTAGCTGCTTTTGGAGAAGTTATTCTTCCTTTTCTTTTCCAAGCTTCTTTATAGCATTGCAGATGCTGGGAACTGATGGGATGTGTATTTTGGAGAGGCTGTGCATTATGCATTAGGGGTAAACCAACACCGTCCGCAGTAGGACTGAAAGTACTGACACAGCTTCCTTTCTTTTTCATTTCAATGCTATTTTAAGTGGGCAGTTGTCACACCAAGCAGAAGCTGAAGGACAAAAACTTGGTCCAGATGAATCTGTTGTTGCTATTTGGATGTGGAGACTTCACCCTCTAATTTCCTATTCTGAATCTAGCCTGAATTTGTTCAATAGCTGTTCAGTGGCTTATGTCACTAGAGCCGGTTGTCACAAGATGCTCACAAAAATAGATTCCTCACTTATTGGGAGAAATATCAATACAGAGGCTAAAGAGAGAACATGTACTGCTAGAGGTAGTGCTGCTACATCAACCAGGAGGCCAATTACAAAGCAAAAGCAGTTGAAAACTTAATTTTGCAATGCCTCTGTTCAATCCAGCAGTTCTCTCTTTCTTATATTTATCCACTGCTAGGCCAAAGATAGTTCAGGGTATCCCTTCCAATGAAAAGGATTCATATAGGATCAGCATGAGTCTAAAACATGTAAGGGAGAAAAAATATTTTCCTTCTTATCTAAGAAGTGTGAACCAGAAGGTTATGCAAATTTCAGAAAGGAGAAGAGATATATAGTAAAAAACAAGATAAAGACTTGTACTTGATCTACTTACTAGACACTGCTCATCTCCTGCAGGATATGGGCATGAGAACTGGCTGCAAGTACTTATGCAAGCTCATGTAACTGCTCACTGCAGTGCAGTTCTTCCAAGGCAAAGAAAAGGATCTTCACACATCAAACAATAAAACTCTGATCAATTCTCAATCCCTCACCTTGAAGGAATGTGAGTTGTTGCTATCAGCAGAATTTTAAGCTGTTCCCTAGTCTGAGGAGAACTGCTGCACTCAGAAAAATCTTGGGAAGACAAATTATTCAGGAGATGTCAATCTGTGCTCACAAGATGCTTAAGGAATCCTTTCCTAATCTGAACTTGAAGGTTTTACTTTCACCATGGGCCATCTCTCAGGGAAGGATCATCAGAGAACAGCCTCATCCACGTGACCTCACTTGGAATGGAAATTGGACCAAATTACCTCCAAAAGACCCTTCACGCCCACTCTGTACCCACAGGGAAAATCCTTCACACCACGGAAATTCCTACCAAGGAAAAACAATAAAAGAAACATCCACCAGATGCAAAAGTAATGTAGACTAGTTTCAATATATTTTTGTTTTATTTCCCCCCCAAATCTATAAGTTTTAAAAGCTGCCAGGTCCAGCTTTCATGTTAAAGAATACCATTTATACCCAGTGAGGCCATGACTGGACTCGGATCACTTGCTGAATTAGGTCCTCCAGAGTAGTCACAACCATCACAGCCTTCACGTGACAATGTCCAGCCAGCTGAGATGGTTTCTGCACTTGTCCCAGAAGTGAATAGAGGGGAAGGGAAGGAGCAGGGGTCTGTAGAAGTGTACATCTGGAAGTTTAACTTGGCCCTGCTGCAGAGTTAAGTTAGCACACCCCCTGTCCAATTTTGTTGGCAGGACTTGGCCAGTGCAAAAATAGCTGGCACCAGGTTCACCTTCCTCCCCCTCTGCTAAACAGCCCTTTCATGCTAAAAGAAATTGACCCCACTGTACTCAGTAACATTTTTTTCCTCCCTCCCCTGCAGGTACGTGAGCAGTCATAAATCCATATTTAAAGTGCTGTTGACTGCTTCAGAACTTGGGCAGTTAAGGAAATAAAGTAAGCACATAAGCATTTAGCCCTTGCACTGTTAAACATGGCATCTAGTGCTGGGGATAACTAAAAGCATGGTTGACTAAGAAACTAAATAAAACTGTAAGGCACCACTTTATGATTTGTATCACATGGGTTTTTCTGTAATTTTTGTAAGTGGAAACCAGGATTGTGTGCAGGACACATCTCCATAAGACAATAGAAAAAAAAGTATTTCAGGATTCTTATTGGAATCAAAGTACTGGGGACAAAGAAAGAGTGAAAGTATCCAAACATACTTGAGCACTGTAATTTTTATGAAGGAGAAATATTAACTCTATACTGGTATCCATGTAGAATGGATGCTATTGGCTTACATTATACCAGATGATTGATGATGGTGCAACATAAATAGCTTTTGAGCAATATAATCTGTATTATTTCATGCTTGTTTATTTTCAAAAGGTGATACAAGAATAAAGCAAATTCTACAGCTTCATAAACTTCAGCATCTGTTTCTTTTTCTGTTTGAGAACTTCAAACATCAAGCAGGTTTTGGAACCTGCAAGCAGGCAAGTAAAAATTGCTTCCTCATGTCCAACTCAGGATTTTCTTATTAATCATTATGAGTAAGGATGTATAATGTAAGAACAGCAAGAATTTAATCTTCCACAGAACCCGAATATTTCAAGTACATTGCTAATATTACCAGGTGAATTTGCACTGAACAGTGATATGGATTTTATCAAAGAGAAGCAAAGGTACTGCTTCTCTTTTTGGAAGCTGAATTTTCAAGAGCACTGCCCATCTTATTCACTGCAGGGTCTTCACACACAGGGCAAGCTCATCATGGTATAGTCCTCACCTTATGTTAGTCCTTTAGTAAAAGAGCCTCAGACTCCTCCTGTACCTTTCTGCAAATGCAGTGACAATCTCCTGTTCCCAAATTCATTAGGACACATATGTATTTTCCTAAAGAAAATGTTGTCAGAGAAACAAAACGAATGCTTGAACTACTACTCCACCAGGAAGTCCTTTTTGGCCCTGTGATTGCAAACATTTGTAAGATGAGTGAAACTGTTTCGAGTCAAACTTAGAAAAGAACATGGAAATAACCATTAGCAAGCCAGAGGTGTCTGTGAAGATCATAGAGGATATATTGAGGGATATTAAGAGAGTGCTGCAATTCAGCTGGGAAAGATCAAAGAGAGCCAGATAACAGCCAGGGGACATCAGAGTACCATGAAAGTTGCTGAGGATGTAGGAAAAGCCTGTGTAGTGCTGTGGGACATAAGGGAAGCTGAATAAGATATGTATGTCAAGAAACATCCCAGGGTGATACAGAAAACCAGAGGACACATCATCATAGCAGAGTTGTCTGAGAAGGCCCCACAGGAGTGTGAGATGCAAGCCTCAGGATGATGAGGAGAACCAGAGAAGGTTGAGAATTGCTGGGGACACTAAAACTAGTTAGCTAAGGGAATGTTACTGAATGGAATCACATCTAGAAGGGCTACAGCTGCTGGGTAGAGCTACAAGGATGTTTGAAATAACAGAGTGTCCCTGTTTGATGGTGAATAACACATGATGCTGGACATCAGGGACCAAATAAAGGTAAATGAAGAAGCAAATACAAATATGCCAAGGAAAAACACTTCATATCACAAAATAGAAAAAAATCCCCAAAAAACTCATTGCTAGAGAGCATAAGGGAGAATCTGGAAAATGCTTTCAGAAGAAAAGCTCCCCAGCCTTAGGAACCTTCTCAGAGCAGCTGCTGAGCCTGGAGAAGGCTGTAGCATGTTAGGGAATGAGAGAGCAACTGTAAGGTGCCAGAAACAGTGAGGCAGATTGTGAGCTGAATGACAAATGTGTAAGCTGCTGGTTGCTATAAGGGGCCGCAGTGTCAGGAAATGTTGGAGCCTGCTGTACAGCTTCTGGAGGCATCCAGGAAGGATGCAACTTGAAAGAGCACTGTACAGGTTGAACAGCATCAAGAAACATCAGAGAAGAGCAAGAATACCTTTAAGCCTGTTCAGCAGAGGGATCCAGACTTAGGCAGTGAATTATTGGAGTGGCCACAGAGAAACCAAGGCAAGGCTGATCTCCCAAGGGCCCAAGATACCAGGAAAAAGCTCGAGAAAGAATGCAGATTGCCAGGGGGACTGGGAAGAATCCTGCATATAAACTAGGGACAACTGAAAGCTGTAAGATCTGTCAGGAAGCACAGGGTAAGGCCACAGACTGAAGCAACTCAGATGTCTGGTTTCACCATTTGACTAACAGAAGAAAGATGTGACCCAAGATAATCCAGCCTGCTTCTCTTTTGGAGAGCAGAACAGAACCCCTTTCAGTACTGTCTTAAAGCAATGAATGCTTCCTGCTGAACAACCATACAAGGCCATGTATGGAAAATAGCTATCTATCCTATGTCATTGTATGTGTTTAAACATTGTATGGGCCTTGGAAACCACACGAGACCGGGAGAGGAAAATAATCTCTTTGGGACAAGGAAAAATCTTAAAGGACTAAGTTGTGCTTAGGTCTGTGTGCTGATACAGGGAGCCCTTCTGCCCTCCTCAGCACTGTTACAAGCAGATAAATATCCTCAGTCTTTATCATGAGTTTATAAAACACTGAGAGAGAGAAAAGCAGTGCGGAAAATATGTTTTATTCATGCATTCATCTAACTCCAGAGCACTGGTCCTAAATAGAGTAACACGGCCAATGTATTTATAATTCACGGTGCCAACTGGCTCTGGAGCAATGCCTTGCTGGAGCCTGGGCAGAGCAAGGCCCTCAGCCCCCATCTGGCAACCCAGTTTTACAGAGGAGACACACTCAAACCTCCTTCTTGCTGCACATCTTCCTAAGGGAATGCCAGTCGGCATCAGGACTTAAGCAGCACAGCTCCTGCCTCCCTCTAGCACAGCTCAGCCCCATGGAGAGCCATTCTGCAGCCTGAGTTTGGATGGGGAGGTGCAAGGGGAAAGAAGACAATGAGTTATTTTTCATCAGATTTACTGTGAAAGGCTGAAAACAGCCAGGTCTCCAACCTCTTTCCTTTGTTTGCCTTAGGTCTCTCAGTTTCTATATCAGGCTCTGGTTCAGCTTCCATTAGCGCTTCCTCATCAACATCGCTAACAATGGTTTCCTCACTGAGGGTATCACTAGGATTATACTCACTGCCAGAATCCTCTGGCACAAAATCACTGCCTGAGTCAGAGCAGAGAAATAATTAACCCTCATGATACTTCTCTGAAGAATGAACAGAATACCTAATAAGATTTATGGGACATCAAACTGATCCTGCTCCTAACGAGAAAAGCATCAGCTCGCTGAAGTTGTCATCGCCACCGAGGAGTGAGGAGGTTCCTGAGTGGACACAGGAGACATCCTCACCTCACCTTAAGGCAACTTGCATTCCCTTAACTGAGTTAGTTACCTTACATGTCCAAACAGCAAACCACTTGTTTACCGCTCTGGCCCTGGATTAGATCATGGTTTCATTGCCTAAAAAAACCTATCAGAGTCAACAGATTCTCAGCTTCTGTGAAACTGGCCAGGCTGCAGGCAAGTAGGGCAAGACCATCTTACCTGAAATTACCAGCATTTGACTTGCAAATGGCCTTCAAATACTCCTGATCATATCCTTGTTATGTAAGATTGGATTTATCATTCAACCAACAATTCCAGAACTGAAAAAGAACAGTTGAAAAGTTTTCCCCACATATGGAGAAGTGTTGCCCCAGAGAAGAGAAATAAGCACCAAAATATGTACAAATTTGCAAGCTTTTGCTGTTTTCAACTCTAGAGATGAGTTTTCCTTCCCTCCAAAAAGTAATCAGTCACTTCAGTGGCAGATGTGTGCAAGCAAAACTAATTAACTTTCTAGGTCCAGAAGGATAGCCTCCCTGTAACATGTCTCAGTGGGGTAGGAGAAGGATAGTACAGTCCTAGCTGGCCAGGAGGGATCTCTGGAGAAGTACATATGATACAGATTTCTGCCTGCAAAAAACCAGTAGTCTGCTAAGATCTGGAAGCCTCAAAATCCTTTCACTTCTGCTGGGAATTTAGTTCAAAGCAGCTGCATGTAAATGTTGCATAGCAAATGCTACACTGGCAAATCTTTCTCATGATTCTTGTTCTTAAATCAACAAGAATAAACTATATAGAAGAGGAGCTAGCTTTAGGGCAGCCAGTTTTACCCTATTTTAAACTAAAAGTGAAAACAACCCTAAGGGAAAAAAAGAAAATATTTGAAATATGTATGAGCAACTGCACTGCCCTGCCTCATCTCTTTGTGCTGCATAAAGGGGACACAGATTGGCTGAATCTCTTATACAGAGAGATCTGGCCAGAGATTCATCAGAAAGCATGCAGCTACCATTCCCAGTTCCTGTCCCTCCCAGCCAGGAGTGGATAAGAGGCAGGGAGACAAAGCAGGAGGATCAGTAGCAGGCTGAGAATTGCCTGAGGGCTCGTCATCTCTCCAGGCCCTAAAACAGTGAGAGCAGTGAGTATTTCCTCCTCATTCACTTCTCTTGCATAAGTGTTTCTGGTATGTGTGCGACCTCTAAACTTCTGCATCATCTAAAAGAAAGGGGAACTTTGTCAGTAATTCCTGAAGGAGGAAGATCACTTCAACCTTTGACTTACTACTCATTAAAAAAAATGAGATCAGTAAAAGTTGCTAATGAAGAGAGAAAAACACATCAGCATGAATATAACAGTTAAGGCACACTGTAAATCTTGTTAAGAGTTAACCCTTCAACAAAAAGTTACAGCCATGGTGTGGAATTTATGCAGATATTCTCCCTGCCCCCACTCCTAAGCACCACCTAGATCTCCTTTCATATTTTTAATCTAATCCAAATCTTATGAAAACACTAAACTTAGAGATTTGAGGTTCAAATTCCTCTGCAGACCCAAGGCAACTAAAAGGCCAGGTAAATCCTTGCAACCTCCATGACAAGGGTCTTAACAGCAGCACTATGTTGGAAGTCAGGAAGCCCTTCCCAGAACTGGTCCCAGCTCTGGTCCAGTGTATGCTTTATGTGGGTCTGTGAGCCCAGTACTTCACAAGCTCTGCATCAGACACCTCTTAGAGGAAGCTGCCATACTGCAGACATCCAAGGAATGTGTGTGCTTGCAGTTGTTCCAGGATATTAGCAACACGAATCTCAAGCATCCATTTTGATGCTAATTTGACCATAATTTTGGATATCTACCCTCACCAGCACTTGACAAGGGACAAAGACTTGAACAGGGGAGCTTGAGGAGCTGGCAGGGTCTTTATTCTGCTGTGCATTCTTGGCCACTACTGCTCAGCACAAAGTTCTTCTCCTGCTGTAACTCTGGGAAGGGGTATATGGGGAAAGAAGTGCTCCATGGCAGCTTCCTGAGCTGTGCCAGCCAGGCTGCCCAGCGGGCCCACGTGCTGGAGTCCTCCTCTGCCTGCAGCCCAGGGAATGGGAGAAGCTGCTGATTCAGATCCACTCCCCCTGCTCATCCCGTCCTACTTCTTGTGGAAATTACCACCTCTTGAGATCTGCCTGCAGAGTAGGCTCCTGTGGACACCCCCTCAGCTACTTCGGTCAACCTGGGCCAGACTTAAATGGATTAAGTAGGAGGTTTTTGCTAGCCCAGTTTAACTGAAGTGGGTTGAGGGGTACTTACACATGCATTTCTGCAAACAGATCCTGAGAGGGCATTAATTCCTGGGAAAAGGCATTGACAAGTAGCTGTGACTACCAGCTCTTGTACTGTCACAGCTAAATCAAGAGTCCACTCAAATGAGGCTGTGCGGATTCAGGGACAGGCACGAATTTTCTTTGCAAACAGTGAAAGCTTCTATTTCCCACCAGCTGCAGGTTGCTGCTCTCACAACAGCACAGGGGGAAGGGGAAGGCTGTTACACTCACTTGAGCAAGAAGTCACCAGGGTTCACCTGCCAGGAAAGTTCAGGCTTTAACATTACAGCTGCTCTATCTCCCTTTCTGTAGGCTGAGCTGAGGAGGAGGCAATTTCCATCTGGCCCAGGCTCAGACATGTAGTTCAGAATTAGAAGTCAACTTAAGTTAAAAATTCGGAAAGCCCTTCCACCCCAACTGCAACTACACAGCTCCAGAGGACTTGGGAAAGTATCACTGTAAGCATCTAATCTCTCTTGCCTCTTCTGGTGCCTTGTACTCCTCAATTACGTCAGCCACGGCAGCATGAACAGCACAGGTAAACCTGTAAGTCATGCCTATCAAATAAAAAGCTTTGCTGCTTAAAGATTAATGTAAGAAATCAATGTGCTTACAGCGAGTGCCAGCAGATGATCTAAGCCCATCTTAAGGAGGCTCAGAAACTTCACGTAATGGTGATACAAAATCTATGAGCAGTTAATGCTAAGAGTGTCTGTCTGCTTCCAGAGTGCTTCAAATGCCGGTTCATGCGCTGGCTACCAGATGTGCTCCTCTTTTCCCTGAAGGCCATCACGAGGACTGCTATTTCATTCTCAAATCTCAACAGCCAGCGTGGTGACAGCAGAGAGGATGCTCTCTAACATACATCTCCTGCATGACAGCACATTCATTTGAATACCTTGTTATGCTGAAGGGACTGAAGTGACCACTTAACAGGAAGGGATGAATCTTTCCAGCTATCAAAACTGAGCAGCTTAACAAGAACACTGTCAGAACAGCAGCCAAAAATGAAAGGGCAGTTTCTGTTAAAGATAGAACACGGCCAAAGGCAGGGATGACTCTCTTGCCAGAGTAATGGCTGTTGCCATCCACATACAGACACTCCCTAACAAAGCGAAATGAGACCACATTAAATGGCATTGTCTTTTCTGATGGTTAAAGCAAAACTAGGAAACAATGCTGCCTTGGGCAAGCTCTTTGCTCAAATGTCTGGCAAGTGTAGATCAGGGTGTGCCCTGATCAGGGATGTGTTTGTGCACCTTTAACAGGAGCAGGGGCACTGAGGAAAAGGAATGAGGATATTAACAGGTATCCGGGTTTCACCCTGCCCTGAAGCTGTGACTCGGCTGCGACAGGCACCAGGACAGAGCCCTGGAATCCTGCTGCCCACATACAGCTTTAACTGCCATGAACCGTCTTTTAACAACAAAGTGTCACCAATATTTAATTATCCTGTTAGGACAATATGAGCATGAATCACTCTGTAAGATGCTTGTGTCCAAAAGAATAGAAAACTGGCATTGATGCAATTAACTGTGTATGGCTCAACCTGACACAACCTTCAGCCAAGCTGTGTAAAACATAAAACCCCTAGAAAGGAGCCGCATGCTTTGTGCTCCTTCAGGAGCTGTGGAAACCTGTGGCTCAGTCCGGCGTGTTATAACCCATCCAGGAGCACAAACTGCTTCTCACTGCAGGCTCGGTTCTCATGGGCACGGAGACTCAGAAGCCAGTGAGATGTCAAGACCTTGGATTTCAGTGTATTCAAGATTTATCTGCATCCCTGTGCACATAAATGCCCTTTCAAAGGGAAAAATAGCCCTGTGTGATTAAAATCTGCATCAGTTCAAATCCCAGGCTGGTTTAGACCATACACACACAAGAACAGAATGTATAATCGCAATGCCTGGGATTCTCCTAAACTTTGCTAACGGCTGGGTTGAAGCTATTTTGAAAGAAGCAACTATATCGCCTTTAAGCACTAAGCATTCTTGGCAGTAATAATTGCCTTGTAACTAACTCCTCATTAGCACTTTCTCAGACCTGAATTACTGCGCTGACTTTATGTTGCTCCTGGTCCAAGAACAGGATTATCATCCCGGCACCAAAGTCTGCCCTTAATTATACTGTTACAGATACAGAAAAAAAAAATCCAATGAAATAAATGAAATTACTCTGGATTTAGAGCAGCATAACTGAGATCACTCTGTCCCATTGTTTCCCATCTAATCCACAACTTAGCATGATAAAGCATAGTGTTCTATACAAAGCTTCTTTTAGCTGGGAAGACCAGCTTGTTTTACCCAGCAGTAGTATGTCATGGTGACAGATAAATATTTTAATGAATTTAATACTCATATCTGAATTCCTTATCCAGGGAAGAAAAATAGTTTTGCAAAAAAAAAGGAAAAAAAAAAAGAAAAAGAAAAGAAAAGGCACCTGCTTTAGATAAAATAAAAGCATTTATGTGAAGAACAGGAAACCAAATGTCTGACCCTGAGTGATGCTAAGCAGCTGCAACTTCCACAAACTTTTCGGGAGTTGTAAGATCTCTGTGGATGATATTTTAAGATCTAATGCAATGTTTTCTCTACTATTTTATTTCAGTTTGTCACTAATGCAAAGGATGACACTAGATAAAAAACCTGAAGAAAGCACCATGTGCAATCCAGATGCCTGAACACAACTTTACGAAGCAGAACTTGCAGTGGCAATGCATGTAGGAGCTTGATCAAAGAGAGATCATTAATCACGTACATACAGGTTGGATGAGGGGAAAAGGCCTGAGGAAAAACCACATGAAAAGTCTTCATCACACAAGTACTTACATTATTGCTTCATAGCTTTTTACGGCCTTAAATCGAAGCAAAAAAAAGACGTTATCTAAGGTGGTCTAGGGAATACAGCAAGGATATACAAAGACAGACTGAGGAAAGGGTAAATGAGGTTTTACAGCATTCCAGGTTTCACTTGCAAGTGATGGAATGGGCCGTTAAGACCGTTGGAATGATTTCTTGCATGGCAGAAAGCAGGAACTCAAGAAAAGAAAGCAAGATAAGTATGTATGTTTTAGCAGAATTCTTACTAACTGCTAAATTATTATTGGCTGCATACCAAACACTCCACACAGTGATAAACAACTGTTCGTTTTATTTCACTAAACAAAAAGCCCATTGAAGGATTTCTACTATTACTGCACTCACTGGAACTCACTTGAAAAATAGAGTTTTGGACATACATCAAATACAACTTACAGCTGAATAGCTGCACTGGTCTGACTTACTTTCCAAACATGTCAAGAAAATGTTCTGCTCTCCAGGCAAAAGGAGAACAACAGAGCAAAGCAGTGCATTAACTACAGGTATCAGACATTCCCTGGGGCTCAGAAATAGCTTCTCTTCTTAATTGTGGAGAGTTCAGTAACTGGCCCTGCTTTCAGGGGAACCAGCAGTGGGGGTGGTTTCACACACAGCCCCTCATTTTTGGTGGCAATCCAGCAAAACCAGTAGGAACTCCCTTATTCTCTCTTGCCACCGAAAAAAGATACATTTTCAATAGCTGTGTCAGCACAAGAATACATAAGAACACAGTAAACTAGAAAACCAAACTCATCTCTGTAAAAGAAAAAAGTGTTACTAAAAATGGATCTGCTTTTCATCCCAGCATTGGTTTGGTCCCCAGTGCAGAGTTACAAACAGCTGTGGCAGCACAACATGGGGCCATAGGTGGTGGGGGCAGTGGCAGGGATGAAAAAATCCTTAAGATCTGCAGCCAGGAACAGGCTATGCAGAGCTGTGTATCAGGCTGTATAGAACTGTCCTTGTGACACATCCCATTTCCCTCAGAGGCAAGGCCACTTATGAAATACCTCTCTCTGTTCTTTGTCCTGGCTGCTGCAGTTTGTCACCTCCAAAATTGAGTCTATAGAATAGTTTTAGGAGCTGCATCCTAAAATGGATCATGGAAATAATCTAGGTTTTGGGGAAAAACAATACCACAATGGGTTTCTTCTCTAATCTTGCTCTGTTGCATCAGGCCAACTGCAGGGCTAATGACTGGGCATTGGAAAGCTCCTAAACTACCTCTGTGTCAAAGAACACATAAAAGATCCTGAACATTTGAGTCAAAGCTAAAATCCTCTGTGAAGTACTTATGACTGGACAGCCCAAAACTGAGGCTCTTTCAGAAGGTGCATCCATATCCCACTTGAAAACCTGGATCCAAATTTGGTGAACAATGGTTCTGCAAAATGTTATGTGTGTTACAGGGTTTGTGATCCCCACACCTCTCCTTTCCGTGTGTTTACATCCCTTACATGTCTGTATAACACTACCAAAATGAATTCCTACTCTACTGTCATAAATACCTACCCAAACCCAAGGGGAGGAGAGAGCCACTCCATGCAGGTTAGGATCTGTGTTTGGGATGATTGCTTTAGTCTCTGTCCATATAACTATAACTATATAAGCTGTTGATTCTCAGCATCTCTGAAAGACAATCCTTGTAGTTCTGAGGCTGAGTTCTGTGACACATCAGTGCCTAAACCTTGTGAGCAGTTATGGGAAGAAAGAAAGAAAGAAAAAAATCTTTCCACTCTCCATAGCCTCCACTCATTGGTGCAAAGCCCTTTACTGGAATTGTTTAGACCACATAACACCCACAAGTCGCAATTCATGAAGTTTGTCAGCCTAATCACTGCAGGCTTTTTCAGAGTAGATCCCCACAGTAACAATTATTTTCTGCTTTACTGACTCACGGAATTTCATTCTAGTTTTTCTCCCCTTACCTCCTATCCACCCTTTTATTTCTATGCCACACTTCTTCATTCTCTCTTGCACATATTGTGCCTTTTGTGGCCAAAAAAAAGCCTGCTGCTATAGTATTTCCCCATGTTGCTAGTGGAGACTGCAACAGCCTGCATAATTTGTTCCCCTCAAATGCAGATCTACCCTAAACCTTCCAGTTTATTTGTTTGGCCACGCTGGTGAGCTTCGAGTTGTTCAGTAAAACTTGGAGCTGAGAATCATTATCAGGAGCTTTTGGGTTTCCAGTGAATCCCTGTGAAATAGAGAACAGAGACAGCAAGTTTTACGTGCTCATTGTCACTGCAGCAGTTGCACAAGCCGTGTGACAGGAGCAGAGCTTAGCTCTGTGTCTGGCTACAAGCTTTGTGCTATAAAGGCACAAAAATCATTGCAGGCAATGGGATTTTAAAACGTAACAGAAGACATCTCAGATCTTCTTTTTCCTCCCTCATTTCATTTTTGAAGGGATTCCTTAAGCCAGCTTTATGTAAAAGCTTTACACACAGAGGACTGAAAAGCAGAGTTCCCCAACATATTTCTTAATTTTATTATATGCTATTCACCCTCTTTCCCAAAGAGCCGCTTTAGTTCAGCAGTGCAACAGAAACCCTCAGCAAGGCAGACAAGGGAGGGCAGCGAGGGGCTCCCGCACATCTTTTTTGTTCCACACGAAGCCAACTCCCAGCTTAAGGCAGGCCCTTCCAGCCTGGGAAAACCTGGGAACTGCTCCAGCGGGGCGGGCCGGCCGAGCAGACAGGGCACCTCAGGTGCATGGCCTGGGCCCTGCCCTCGCCCCCGCCCCCGCCGGACCTCCAGGCCCCCCGTGGCCTCAGGGCGTGAAGTTATCACGGAGACAGCCCGTCCCTGGCCTGGCCGAACCCCGCCGGTGCCAGCCCCGGGCGGGTGGGCGCTCCGCCGGCCGCGGGGCTCGAACCCGCC
>VWYE01015414.1:0-85354 GCA_013398995.1 Alaudala cheleensis
GTGGCATTGGCAGCAATTGTGCCAGACAGGAATTCATGGAATTTGTAATTTGATGCTACAGTTGGCTTGATAAGCAGTGCACACACTTTTCTATGAACTGTCCTCTCCCCTGAGATAAAGACAAGTCTAATTAGCTGTTTTTCAGTAGATCTGTTGTATATTTTATACAATCTGCTTCAAAACATTGCAATGAAGAGTAATTCACAGCCTCTCTGGAAAGATAGTGGGTAAAGGCATCTATACTTCCAGCTGTACATTTGTCCTAAATCTCTGAATTATATAAATGTATATTTACAACTAATGAAAATTAAACTTGTCCTACCACTCTTAGAACTATTCAATAATTTTACTTTGGGAATGATGAAGTAGTTCACTCCCTCTGAGTTTTAGCTCCCAAGAATTTTTCACTGCCTGTGTGTTAATTCAGTCCCAGGCTTCAGTCTGAATTTAACCAAGTTAATTCCCTTTGTAGTGAAATCATAGAATGGACTGTAGAAAATCCCAGCAATCCAGCCAGGGTGGATATCAGCCAGTTGTATAATTAACCTGGGAACCATCACTCATTCCCTGGTGTACATGATTAGAACTGTAGAATGACAGAGTGGTTTGGGTTGGAAAGACCTCAAAGCTCATCTGAAGGTCCATGGGCAGGGACCTTCCAGGGGACCAGGTTGCTCAGGGACTGCACTGAGGGAAATCCTCTATAAAACATCAGGCACATAAAAAAACAGCACAGTGGAAGAGAACAACAGTCATAACACCCCCATTATTGATTCACCTCAACTGCAGCTCCCGAGCAAAAGCTTTAATGCACTCGATGTGCTCTGTTTGAAAATGGAGTAACTCTGCTTTGCTTTTGTCTTGAGGTTATTCTTTCCACTGCCTGTTTTGGATTAGCACAGCCCAGTGAGGGCCACAAATATTTCCATGCCTGGTTCCCCCTCAACCTCAGATGAGTTGAGGATATTCTTGCTGGTTTACATATGAGACCAAATAATATGCTTTGGATTTCTATGGGCAGGCAAAAACATTCACACCTTCTTCAAGAAATTCACCACCAGGGCCCTGGACAACCTGGTCTAGTGGGAGGTGTCACTGCCAATGGCAGGAGGGCTGGAATGAAATGGTTCCAACCCAAACAATTCTGTGATTCTATAAAACCTGCACTGCAAAGTACATGCTTGAAGTTTAGAGGTGAGGAAGAGCCTTTAAGCTCAGGTATCATTTTGCTATTGCACGTCATGAGTTAGCCTGTTAACAGTTTTCAGGTTATTCAGGGCTTCATGAGCAACTGCTGTGCTCACCCTCAAAGAAGAGGCCAATAATAACACCAGATAAGCTGAGAAAGCTAAAAAAACTGGAAAGGTATTTGAGAGGAGGAAAGTCTGTCTAAATGAGGATGAGCGACAGGAGAGCCTTGGAAAAAAAAACAAAACAAAAAACCTCTAAAACAAAATACTGCCCATCCAGCAGGTTTTTTTAATTCTAAGGTCTTCAGGCTATCTTTATGACATTGCCAGGAAACAACAGAGCAGTTCTGCTTCTTGGGAGGCAGAGAGAGACACACACCAGGAAACCTGGGGTCAGTCTGCAGCCAGACCTGCAGCGAATCCCTCATTCCCCAGACCAGAACGAGACGAGGGGCAACCCCCAAATTGTGACAGGCATTTCTGAAGGCCAGGAAACTCTCCAATGCCAATATCCTTCTATCCCTTTGCCTTACACAGGCTCCCTCTGGAAGTCAGCCTGCCCAGAGCACAGTGGAGGAGATGTCAGCGCCACGTTGGCATCTCCTCCTCTGTCACCTGAGCAAACTGGCTGCTTGGAAGGTGGGAAAGGGGTGAGCTTTTGAACTTCTCCGGATCTTTCTCTTTCCAGCTCTCCCTCCAGTTCTGCGGCCGGTGGGACGAGGGCTCCAGCTGGGCTGCGGGCCACCAGCCGCGAGATGGCGATAACGTCACGATAGAAGGAGGCCGGACCCTGCTCCTGGGGACCGCCACGAGCATCCTCAACCTGCTGCATCTCAAAGGTCTGCGGGAGGGGGGGTTCGGTGCTCTTCTTCCTCCAGGGATGGGGTTTTCCGTGGTCCTGACCTCTCCTTCCTCTCCCCAGCTCCAGCATCAGAGGGGACACCTGGCTGTGCCAGGCTGAGCCTGATCCCAGGAGATGCAAGGGGACAGTGATGGGGGACAGGGCAGGAATTTAAATATTCTATGTGCAGCAGGAATTGTTTATGCTGTTTGAGGCATAAAGACAATATAAGCAAAAAGGCCTTTCCCCCCCTTTTTTATTTCCCCAATCTACCAAAATTGCTGCTGTCCTGAGCAGTGTTTGATGATAATGGCACTGCTGATAACAAAAATAAACTCTGTTCTCTTGGGTGTCTTTGTGTGTCACAAACACCTTCACAAAATTATTGATGTTATAGGATTGCAGATCACAACTACCAAATGCAATAAATAATCCCAAATCCTAGAGCACAGCTGGTGGGCAGTAGGTAAATATCTGAGCACAGTTATGATGGGAAACTGGATTTTAGAATTTTTTTAACCCTGGATTTGCTGGGTTTATGTACCCACACATAGACCCAGAATAAGAGTGAGACAGGCACATCTCTGTGGGTGTCAAAGGAAGAATTTAAAGGACTTGTAATTCCATGCCAGAAATCTTCCCCTCTGGAAGTCGAAACTGCTGCACATATGCCTGGTATTAAGAGAACGAATTGTGCTGGTGAAATTGCTTGCTCAAAGTTAAGCCCCTGCTGAAATAGAGCTCAAAAAAGAAAAGCAGAAGTTTTTATTTGTTTAAAGACATGGATTTTTGCTGGTAAAGTTGCTTTTATTCTATAAAGATATTAAAGGTACTAGTTTGTCATTGAGATGGTGAAACTCATGCATTTGACAATTGTATTTTACTTTAAATTTGAATGATGATTTGATAGAGAAAAAAGTTTGCAAGATTATCCCTGTCATGAGAACATTTCCAAAACTGTTTGAACTTGCTCAGTCTAGGCTCAGAGGTTTTCAAGAATTGCTACATCAGACATAATTCCCATTTAAATACAAAATTAAAAATCAACTGAGATTTTGAGGTTAAAAAAAGGTGAAACACTTTGGTATGATTCTTCCCCCCACTGAACATTCTAAATCTGTGATTCAAGATTCTTCTTCACCTCATTGTGATTACACCTTACTTTTGAGGAGACAGGTCAGAACACCAGATTTCTTTCAGCTGCAAACTTGAATGAAAATTTTGGGTCTCGGTGACTGACTTTGTGAAGAATTGGGGCAAAATATTGGAGCAGAAACGCTCTGAACTTTGGACCTGTTCAAAGGCTCATTTGATCTGTGAGTCAGCCCTCATGAAGCTACCGGAGCTCTGATTGAATTTAATGAAGTCTGGAGTAGTATCTTTATGGCTTTGGCTCATCTGACATTCAAATCATTCCTCCTCTTTATCGTGTTTTCCAAGAAGCCTGGTTTATAATGTCAATTCAGTTAGAAAAGCAGCATTAGAATATTCTAGATGTGATTATTTTCTCCATTGTGACGTGCCAAACAGAGGGACTGAACATTTTTGAATTGTAACCTGCAGGAATTTTTTATCTGAGCTTTGGGAAGTTGCCTGTTGCATCCACCACCACTACCACAGGTTCTCTGGCTATGTAGCCTTAGACTTGGATTTGGAATCAAGACATGAAGCGATCTACTCAGAAATGAGGCTGAGATTTATCTTTCCTTACCTTTCTTGTTTTTTTTTTAAGCTGTCCAGCTCAGGGGAGTAGTTCAGGCTCCTGTATTGACAGAAACACACATTACCAAAGGCCTGTTCATCTTAGGAATTATAGACACCAAACTGAATCACAGGTGATCCCTCAGAGCAGCAAATACCAGCTCTGTGATCATCAAATAATCAACCACTTCCCCCAGGTGCAAGATGGGCATGGCAGTAAACCCCCAACCCCTAAGGTAGGTGTAAATATGTGCTTCCATTGAAACATCCCATTCCTGTTCTACCTGGAGAGCTCTTCTAAGGTGGAGCTGCAGAACGGGATTAAATTGTAGCTCTGCTCCTTTTTGGCTTTCATGACTCAGCATCAGGCTGGCTGTGCACTCATAAGGTGAAATTGCAAGGTTTTGTGGATGGAAAAATGCTGGAATGCCACTGAATCCACTGCAGCCACACTGCCCATTTTCTGGTGCTGGATCCAACAAACCCAACACATGCTTACAGGCCCTTTTCCTAAAATTCCTCTTTTTTTAAGGCACCATCAGGATTTTGAATCCTGCCCCTGTGTTGTCTCCTTTTGATGATTTCAACATTGCAGGAATTATTTGAAGAGTGTTAGAACAAAGACATCAACATCATCACATGCAGCCTTAAACTGACCCTCCTTGGGCTGTATTATCACATAGCCCCAAACCTCCAGTGGTTCTGGGAATGACCAGACTCTCTGGGCAGAAGATCTGGAGGCCAAAAAAATAGAAAAATAGGATTAGGCAGCTGGGTTCTGCTCACTGCCATGAGGACTCAGCAGTTTCTCCCTTCTCCTCCTCCTCCTCAACAAGCAGAGCATGAACATGTGGATCTCAGGAGTGGAAAGTTTCATAGTCAGGCTGTGAAATGGCTCAGACAAGACTGATTGGGGAAGAGATACAAGATAGACAGACTGTAGATAATTCTGGATGTTCAGCAGATTGCAGTTATTTTTGTAATTCCAGCAGCACAAGTATGGAAATATTTATGATAACCCAGGACAGATGGAAATTTCCTTTGCACAGGGCTTGGACTGGGGGAACTTTGTGTTTGATGGGTTGATACCTCAGGCATGTGTTGTTGCCTTTGTCTGCAATTATGGTGGTCTAGGGAGGTCTGGAGACAAAGAAAAAAAAAATCTGTCTGTTCTCTCAGGAGTTCCTTGGGGATGAATTTTGGGGTGACACTTCCAGTGCACCCCAGTGGAATTGCAGATCCTCACCTGGGCAGCTGCTCTTGCAAAGGCTATTTTGGGGTAGCCCCTCTTGTAGGCATAAAGGAGAAGATTGCTTTGATCCTTTCACGGGAAAAGAATAATTTTCACTNGTTCTGGGAATGACCAGACTCTCTGGGCAGAAGATCTGGAGGCCAAAAAAAATAGAAAAATAGGATTAGGCAGCTGGATTCTGCTCACTGCCACAAGGGCTCAGCAGTTTCTCCCTTCTCCTCCTCCTCAACAAGCAGAGCATGAACATGTGGATCTCAGGAGTGGAAAGTTTCATAGTCAGGCTGTGAAATGGCTCAGACAAGACTGATTGGGGAAGAGATACAAGATAGACAGACTATAGATAATTCTGGATGTTCAGCAGATTGCAGTTATTTTTGTAATCCCAGCAGCACAAGTATGGAAATATTTATGATAACCCAGGACAGATGGAAATTTCCTTTGCACAGGGCTTGGACTGGGGGAACTTTGTGTTTGATGGGTTGATACCTCAGGCATGTGTTGTTGCCTTTGTCTGCAACTATGGTGGTCTAGGGAGGTCTGGAGACAAAAACAAAAAAAAAAACCTGTCTGGTCTTTCAGGAGTTCCTTGGGGATGAATTTTGGGGTGACACTTCCAGTGCACCCCAGTGGAATTGAAGATCCTCACCTGGGCAGCTGCTCTTGCAAAGGCTATTTTGGGGTAGCCCCTCTTGTAGGCATAAAGGAGAAGATTGCTTTGATCCTTTCACGGGAAAAGAATAATTTTCACTGAAGGAATCATTTAGGTTGGAAAAGACCTCCAAGACCTTGGAGTCCAACCTCTGACCAAATACCACTGTGTCAACTAGACCAGAGCACTGAGTGTCACTCTCAGTTTTTCTTTGATTCTCTGATTCTGTGAATATTTTGAATTTCTTTTAATCCACGCTTTGATCAAACTTTGGCCAGGGTGGATCCTGTGAGTAAATCTGGGAGTAGGGAAAACACAGATATTGATTTTGCGTGTCTTTTCCTCCTCTTTGATGCTATTAGCAACAAGCATCAAATATTCACTGATACACCAACTTCAATGGCTGTCAAACAAACTCCAGTCACTGCTGATAAAGACTGAGTTTTAATTCACTGAAAGGAGGGAAAAGTGTTTCCTTCTGTTTTCTTCTCTATGGTATCAACCAGCCTTTAAACTCATTTCTAAATCCCTTGTCAGTAGGCACAGTTGGAACCTGTTCCTGTCATGATGTTTTCTGTGCCATTTTGATCAACCCCATTTGGGATATGCATTGTGATACTCTTTTATTTTTTTTTTTAGGCAGTTTTCAGTTCATATTTTCTTTTTTTAATCAGGCAGAGACATTACAATTAAAATACCGTAAAAGCGATTCTGGCAGTATTGCAATAAGCACGTTTTTTAATTAAAGAAAGAACATGGGATGTACAAATAGTACCAGCTAATGGGAAATTTCATCCAATGTATTTTTTAATTGAGATTTAAAAGGAAGAAAAGTCAGCTCTATTTCTCCCTGCCACTGTGTGATATTTTCCTGCATTGTTACGGTGAGCCTTCAATAATTAGTCTCAGAGCTTTAGAATCCTCTCTGATTTCAAGAAAAACTGTGAAAGGCCTCAGTTCTTTATTTTTCATTCTATTTTCCTGCAGGGATTCAGTGTTATCCAGTAGGGTGTAAACCACAGATGTGGACATTCCTGGAGGAAGGGTTTTAAGGCCCTGAATCTGTAGCAGTTTAAGGTGTGGGTCTTTTCTGATCCTCCCCCAGCTGCAAACCCTGGTTCATGTTTGGGTGTGGACCGCAGGTTTCTTCTGCCATCGTGTTTCATGTGGCCTTACAGGATTGTGTGTTGGACTCCCAGGACTCTCACTTGCCAATTAAATGGATTTGCTGCAACTTCAGCAGCTCTTGAGGCTCCTGTGGGACGTTTCACAGTGAGCAGATCTGTGGAAGCAGATCCTGGCCAAGGAACTGAGCACAGCTTTGGCAGAGACTGTGCAGAAACCCCAGGCAGCACCATCCCTCTCCTCTAATCACTGTCATGGAATTAGGGAATCACAGAATCACAGAATGGACTCTAAATCTCATCTCATTGCACCCTCTGCCATGGGCAAGGACACCTTCCATTATCCCAGGTTGCTCCAAGCCCCATCCAACCTGGCCTTGGACACTTCAGGGATCCAGGAGCAGCCACAGCTTCTCTGGGCACCCTGTGCCAGGACCTCCTCACCCTCACAGGGAAGAACTTCCAAAAGTGTACCTAATGAATATCTGTCACCTGGGGACCTGAAATGGCAGCCCAAGGGCCTCTGTTTTCATCACACCTCTGTGGGTGATGTTTACCTGCTGCCTTCCCAAGGCTCACCTGGAAGCTCCTCAGTTAGGTCCCAGGTGATGTCAGATGTGTTAGGAGACACCCTGGAGTGTCCACACCTCTTCCCCACCAAGTCAGTTCTCCTCTCCCAAATCCATCCAGGTGTTGCAAAGCATCTCAGAGGCCCCTTGAGAGCTGGAGAAATAAAAAGATTTCTTTGAAGGAGATACATCCATGGCTGCATCTCCTGGGATGCTGATTGGAATTGCCTTTTACTCCTCTCCTGAGTTCTGAGGGAAGAGCCTGATCAGTTTTCAGGGGAGCACGTGCCATCTGAACAGATGGCTGTGAGCACAGCAAGCCAAAAAACAAAGGCTTGTCAGGCTGGGGAGATGAATTCTGTCTGAGAGTAGTGAAGCAGCTGCTGATTCCTCTCCCAGGGAAGGGAAGGCCTCCCTCCAACAAAATGCTGGAATACAAGCTTAACTTTTGAGTGTGTTAGGGATGTCCTGGTGGAAATACATTGGCATTTGAATCCAGAGCTAATCTGGGCTCTGTACCCTTGTGCTGTGAACGTGGAGGAACATTTTGAGGGAGGTGCAGGATGAATTTTGGGCTCTTGGTTTGAGCAGCCTTTTGGATGGGGCCAACATAACAAAATTCCCCTTTGCCTCTTGTTCAGCCGTGGTCCAAGCTGCAAACAACTTTCATGGCTCACTGGAATGTCCTGTGAACATGTCAGCAAGGTGCAGGTGGCAGATCTATGAAATAATTGTCTTTTCTAAAGCTCCTGAGCTTTCTAAAGCTTATAAACTTTTCTTCCTGTAGACAGCAAGATTTTAGTTGCTTTGAGTTTTATTTTTCCTTCTTGGATGCCCTACCAGGGACAGCCTTGGAGCAGGAGAACGAGCAGTAAAGGAGCTGCCAGAACACTAAAGCCTTGTGGTTTTACAGGATCAAGCAAAGCTATTCCAGCTCTGGCAGAGGCATCCTGCTGTTTGCCACTCAGGGATGCTGGCCAGGAATAGAACTGCTGAGCCTGAGCCTGTCCCATGGGGAATTCTGTGGCTTTATCATGTGAAACACCAAGTGAGAGCAGCTGGGAAGAGCAAGCTGAAGGCCATGGGCTGAGTTAGTCCTGGTCAGGGAGCAACCAGAGCAGATCCCCTGCTCTGTGATGGGAAAAGGTAGTCCAGGTGAGGGGATGAGATTTCAATCTGCAAATCCCTTCCATGTAGAGGAAGTTTCCTGCTAGTTGAAGGTTATGACACAGTAGTGATAGATAAAACCATTTTGTTGACATTCTTCTACCACTTGATTATTAAAAAAAAAAAAAAAATCTTGAGATTATCCAGCACCCTTTTTGTAGTTTGCTGGCTTTAACACTGTATTCAGCTTTACACAAAGAAGTGGAATTAAACCAAACCATGTGAAGAAGAGCTGAATATCTGAAGTTGAACTAAATATAAATATGCTACTTTTAACCCAGCTCCCTAATGAGCTTTTCATTAGGAAAAATCTCTTATATTGACAATGAATGCAAAGTGTGGCCTTAAAAGGCTATAACAGAAAATGTCTCCATGTGAGAGGTGTACTTTGGAATAGACACTTTGCTTCCCTCCAATTTCAGGAAATCTCTAGAACAATCTACATCACAACCTAAAAGAAAGATAGTAACATTGCTCTTATTTATTATGAGAATATCTGTTTTAGAATTCATTTTTAAAATTTAAAATTAGGTTTTTTTTTGAGAAGGGATATAAACTGCTCTGTCTGCAAGTGTGAATCTTCTTGACAGAGGCAAGGAGAAACTCCCCACACCAGGCTTCCCAATCTTCTACTTCACTGGGGCTTTTTAGTTTGTTTGTTTTTGTTTTATTTTGTTTTGTTTTGTTCCAGAACTGCTTGATGCAGCCTCTTTTCACAGTTAATGTTTTGGATACCTGGGCTGTGGCATTGCATGAGTCAGTCCAGGACCTGACAGAGAGAATTGTTAATACATTCCCTTTCCAAATCTTTTACTTTTGAGCATGTCTTCCACCATTTCCCAGGGACTTCAGGAGGTAAATCTCTTTTCACAAAACCAGTGGTGTTGTAATTATCCTTTCAGCAGATTAAACCTCCCACCTTATTATTAGGTTTGTTTTCTTTAATTTTTAAAAATTATTTGGTCTGGCTGCTTCTCCCCTCCTGTGGGACATATGGAGTTGCCTTGTTGTTTTTATTCTTTCTGTCTTTTTTTTTTTTCCCTTTGGTAAAGACAGATAAAGAAAGATTTCTTTTCTGTTAGTGCAGAGGTGGAGGCTAATTGCTGGGTTAATTGAGAAGAATAGTGCTTCTGATGTTCTCACAAAGTATCAAATAGCCTCAACATATTTCTCCCCTCTCTCCCTCACTCCACCTAAAGAGACTCATTGAATTGGCACATTACTGTACAGAAGTGATTATGGGCTTAATTGTATTTATTTTGCTTGGTGGGGAGGCCATCATAACAGTGCTTGATTGATTTTTATAAAATCACCCTCAAGGTCATGGGTAGGACTTTGCTTTCCTGTGCAGCCATAACAAACAATTTGAGGGTCACAGCCAAAGGCTCAGCTGAGCAATATTCCTGCTTTCTGCTTTCAGAGAAGGGGTCAAGTGCAATAAAAGAAGGAAGCATAACTTTTATTTTCTTTTTTAAAAAAAGGAGAAGACAACCTTGTAAAGCAGCAGCTGTATATTTATTCTGACCCAACAAAAAACCACAGAGGTGTAGAGGCACAATATGCAATTTTTGGACAGAAGAATTTGTAAGTTTGGCCAGAGTTTGTTTTACACATAAACTTGGTAAATGGTTAAATGAGTCCTTCCTAATGATTTATTTATGTTCTGAGGTGCTGCTCTTCTTTTACTCTCAGCAGCTGAACTTTACTTTTCCACTGTATTTTCTCCCAAAGACCCAGCACCATTTGGATTTGTCCTGGGATGTTTTCAGGAGCTTTGCAAAGATCCAGAGGACAACAGCACAGTGGAGTGACCCTGAGTGTAGCTGATCTGTCCCTTTTCCAGGGTTCTAAGGGAAAGCAAAAGAGTCACATACAGCAAATCTCACAATCATAGAATGGTTTGGTTGGAAGGAACCTTAAAAACCATCTTGTGCCAACCCTCCTGCTGTGGACAGGACACCTTAAACTATCCCAGATTGCTTAAAGCTCTATCCAAGCTGGCCCTGAACCAATTCCAGGGATGGGGCAGCCACAGCTTCTCTGGGCAACCTGTTCTAATTCCTCACCGCTCCCACAGGGAAGAATTTCTTCCTTAAAAAAGGGCTTATGGTGTTCCTATTGTACTAGGGGAGGTTTAAATTGGATATTAAGAAGAATTTATTTACTGAAAGGGTGTTGTANTAGGAAGAATTTCTATATTTATTTACTGAAAGGGTGTTGTAACAGACTTCTGAGTGCAGTGGTTGGCTCACCATCAATGGAAGTGTCCAAAAAAAGCATGGACCTGATGCTTGGAGATGTGGATTAGAGGTGGACTTGGCAGTGCTGAGTTAATGCTTGTACTCTGTGACCTTAGGGGTCTTTTTCAGCCTCAGTGACTCTGATTTCGCTCTGGAAGGGACAAACTTGCAGCCCAGGTGTGCACAGCCCCTGCTGGAATTCCTGCTGCTCCTGGGACATGGTGGGACCATGGCTCACACTTGCACCCAGAGCAGTCAGCAGCATCCAAGCTTCTCAGAAACCCAGAAATCCACAAAAGATACGGGACACCTTTGATCAGCAGCTTGAAAATTTTGAATGGGCAACACTGAAACTTGGGAAATCTTATTTGAGACAGAATTGTGATTTTGGAATCTAGGGATTAGGACAACTGTCTGACAGCCCTCCTGGTTCAGTGGTGCAGCATGGCAGCAATTAAAATATTCATTAAAAATTGTGTGAAGAGAAGTGGGAGCAGAAATGACTGTATTTCACTGAGAACAGAGCATAGAAAGTCAATAAAGACCTTAGGGAAGATGTCTTTTTTTATGTTAGGAGTGAAATAAATCACAGTGATTTACAGTTCCATTTATAGATTGTGGTGATAAAATTATTAACACTGCTGCTATAAGGCAAAAGTATTTAATAAATATTTCTGTTCTCAGTATGGGAAGGAACAGGATGGTAAATTATATCACAAGAGGAAGATGGACCAGCAGCCCATTTATTGCCAAATAATGCCAACAGAATGAAAACATTAAATATTCTTTCAGAATACACATTCTTAAAATCAACAGGTCCAGTCTCATTCAAGAGCTTTAAAACTGCTGCTGGAGTCAGATACCTTGTGTTGTTTTACATGAAACAAGCTGAAATTTGTTCTGGTTCATCACAAATTTGCAAAAACTCTACATAAAGGCTTAGCACTAATACATTTGTATATAGAAAAGTATGTCCAGGGAAGAGACAATTTACACATAGGAGAGTTGGTGTTTGTGAGAGCAAACCTGTGGTCCCCAGTGGTTATAAGCAAGAAAATGTCAGATTTATCTTTTTCTTCGATTAAGCAAATTCTGTAAAAAATTATCTCAAAAATAGTGGAAAGCAATGAAATCTGGGAAGAAAATATTTAATGAGTAGCCCCTATTCAAATAGTGGTTTTTTTATAAGCTTAAGAAATGAGGACTAAGTTATAAGACTTTGTTATAAACTCAAGAAATCAGTGAAACAAGGAAAGCCCCTCCATGTGAGAATAAAAAAGGAAATCAGGATAAGCAGAACATGAGCAATGGTGAGCAATGATCAAGAGAGTATTTTATCTTTTTTTAATATTAGAGCTTCTCTCCTTTTTGTTTTTTTCATTTTGTCTAAACACTGCAATTAACCCAGATGTCTGATCTCCCTTCTTCTTGCCAAGGATTGGTGTCAGTTTTTCTTTGGCTTCTTTCCAGCCTTGCTAGAGCTGGGACTGAATGCACGAGAGAGGAATTTCTTGTTTGAACTCAGATGTTAATTAATTAATAGTTATTACATTCCAGTCTCACAAGCCATGAGTTCTGCACTCTAACTAACTGAGCACAAAAATTGAGCCCTTCTCTATCTCTACCACCTCTTTTCAAGGACAAACCACCCAATTATGAAATGCCACCTAAATTATTTTTACTTTAAACCCAATAACTAATTACCTGTGGTCCGCACTGTGAACTTTTTCAACCAATCACAAAAACTGCCCAAACTCATGAAGAAGAAGGTGAAGAAGAAAGTGCAAAGAGACAACTGACCAATGCCCTAAAACCTCCATCTTGTAATATATATTACTGTATATTAAAACCTTAAATGCTAAGTTTTCTACCCTGTGATAGCACACACTTCAAATCTAATTACACACCCGTGATCTCAGTGCTATCATCCAACATTGAAGCCTGTTCCAAGGCCTCAGGTCAAATGTGGTGTTTCCTTGAGGGTCAGTGCCTGTGAGCACAGAAAGCCTAAAATTCTCAGCTTCCAGGACTCCAGCAGATTGGTAGTGTTATCATGGAATCATGGAATGGTTTGGGTTGGAAGGGACCTTTAAAGACCATCTGATCATCTTGTTCCACCCTCTGCCACAGGCACAGACACTTTCCACTATCCCAGGTTGCTCCAAGCTCCATCCAGCCTGGTCTTTAGCACTTCCAGGGATCCAGGGGCAGCCACAGCTTCTCTGGGCACCCTGTGCCAGGGCCTCCCCACCCTCACAGAGAAGAACTTGTGAGGCAGGAGAACCAGCTGGGTAGAGAGATCACCATTAAAAACTGATTCTACCAGTAGCAAATTGGCCATGGGATGAGCTGGTGCACTTATCAGCTACTTCACAACAAGGGAGTGTGGGAGACCCTTTGTAAGAAGTGTGGAGTTTCCTGGCTTTGGGAATTTCCCTGCTCTCCTGGGAAACGTGGCTTGACCTAGGGAGGCACATCCCATGTGCAGTGTGACAAAATGAATGAGAGTCCCCTCTGTCCACATCCATCGTGAAAGAGTGACAGGAGAGGAAATATGAAAGGAGGTGATGGAATAAACCATCCTGAGGTGACAGGCTGGGATTTCCAGCTCACATGAGGCAAGAACAGGGGAGGCAGTTGCCAGAACTGAAGAGCTTGAGTCAAAAAAAAAAAAAAAAGGATGGAAATGGTTTTTCATGCACTATGCATGAAAATTCTGTGGGTTAAACTATCATTTAACCCACAGAATTCATTGCTTCAAGAAGTCATTGAGACCAAATATCACAAAGATTCCAAAGACAAGTTCTTTATTGCTGGCAAATCTTATCCAGTTATACTAATAGTCAGCAGGAGGAAAATGTTGGCAAGGAGCTGAAACCTTATGCTTTGAGGTGGAGTTAACCTCTAATTAGGGATTAAAATGAGGTTTTTATGGGATGGGGAGATCAACCCACAGCCAGCTAAGAGGGGGGTGTGTCTCACAGAGTATTTGGAAGCATCTGGTTTTGAACAGCAGCTAGAGGAGTTTGCAGGATTAAATCAACCACTGATCTAAACAAGTTGCCAGTTCTTATATTCCAAAGCAGTTTTCCTCTCCCCTCTCCCAGTCACATGTAGTTTGTAATGTAAAAAGTAATATAATACAAATTAAATAGGAATATCCCTTTTCAACATTAAGTGACTTAGTCAGTTAAAATTGGGGTTTTTCCAAACTCAGCTTCCTTTAGCTGTGGTTGGAGAGTCTGCTCAGGCTGGCTGGCCTTGCTCAAGTCTAGAAATGCAGACTCTTGTAGAATCAAAGAATGGACTGGATGAATCAGGTCTGTAAAGAGTTGATAAATCCATAGGGAGAAATAAAGAGCAAGGTGGAAATTTCACAGAATGCAGTAACATTTTACCCTAATTTTGTAATTTATTGCAAACCTCTTTGTTTACTTACCTCTTACAGTTCCTTTGACTGCAAGAAAATGACTGAATTTATGATTGTATTTTGTTCCTCTCTTGTCTCCAGGTGGCAAACTCCTGTTTACTGGACCAGGACCTGTAGAGCTGCATGCCCATTACATCCTGGTGTCTGACGGAGGAGAGCTCCAGGTGGGATCCCCTGAGGCCCCTTTCCACCACAAAGCACACATCTATCTCTATGGAAGCCTCCATTCTCCACCATTATTTCCATATGGAGTCAAATTCCTGGCAGTGAGGAATGGGACACTTTCCATTCATGGTGAGCACATTCCTTTTGTTGTCAAAAGCAAAGGGTAAATGAATAGCAGAAAACAAACCAAAGAAAATGCAAAAAAAAGTTTTTGGAAGAAAAATAAATTGACAAAACTTTGGTCATGATTCTCATAGAATCATGGTATGGGTTGGGTTGGAAGAGACCTTAAAAACCATCTTGTACCAACCCCCATTTCATGGGCAGGGACAACTTTCACTATCCCAGGTTGCTCCAAGCCCTGTCCAGCCTGGCCTTGGACACTTCCAGGGATCCAGGGGCAACCACAGCTTCTCTGGGCACCGTGTGCCAGGGCCTCAGCACCCTCACAGGGAAGGATTCCTTCCCAATATCCCATCTATCCCTGCCCTCTGGCATTCCCTGTGTCCTGTCCCTCCATGCCTTGTCCCAAGTCCCTCTCCAGCTCTCCTGGAGCCCCTTTAGGCTCTGGAAGGGGCTCTGAGCTCTCCCTGGATCCTTCTCTTGTCCAGGTGAGCATCCCCAGCTCTCCCA
Organism: Alaudala cheleensis; assembly: GCA_013398995.1. Taxonomy (NCBI): domain Eukaryota; kingdom Metazoa; phylum Chordata; class Aves; order Passeriformes; family Alaudidae; genus Alaudala; species Alaudala cheleensis. The sequence goes on from VWYE01015414.1 coordinate 14,962, forward strand.
ACCTGGTTCCAGAGCAGAGGAGCTCCAGCCCTCAGAGCATCTTCATGGGCTCTTCTGGACCCACTCCAACAACTCCACACCATTCTTACACTGTGGCATAGAAGAATTGAGATATGGGGCTTTTCTTGAAGACTGTGAAATATGGGTATAAAATAGCCATTTCTTGGTGCAGGAGTTTGGACATGGAATTCAAACCTAAACTCAGCATGATTCAGAACATTGGTGCAACACACATTTCTCAAGTTCTTCTCTGCTGGGCTATTTTTAAAAGCTCTGTTTCATAGAGGAGGAGAAAAAAAAAAGAAAAAAACCCATCTGAATGTCTCATCTCCCTTCCTCCTGTGTCAACCTTCCTGTTGGTGGGTGTTCACACCCTCCAGCAGGTCTTGAACTTCCATCCTGTGCCCTACAGGCAGAAATGTTGCTGTCTGAGCACANTACTGTGGCATTGAAGATTTTAGATAGTCTTTTTGAGCTTTTCTTGAAGATTATGAAATATGGGTGTAAAATGGCCATTTCTTGGTGCAGGAGTTTGGACATGGAATTCAAACCTAAACTAAGCATGATTCAGAACATTGGTGCAACACACAGTTGTCAAGTTCTTCTCTGCTGGGCTATTTTTAAAAGCTCTGTTTCATAGAGGAGGAGGAAAAAAAAAGAAAAAAAAACATCTGAATGTCTCATCTCCCTTCCTCCTGTTTGTGTGTGTCAACCTTCCTGTTGGTGGGCGTTCACACCCTCCAGCAGGTCTTGAACTTCCACCCTGTGCCCTAGAGGCAGAAATGTTGCTGTCTGAGCACAGAGACACGTAGCTCTGGGTCAAAAGTGATGTCAAGCACCGAGGGTGCCATCTGAGCACAGGCAGGGAGTGAGCTGTGCCTCTGTGCCATCATCCTGCCAGCTCACAGGAGATGAGCAAGGTCAGGACAGATCAGGTTTGGAGGGGAGTCAGTGAACAGATGCTTTTCTGAATCAGGAGAGATGAGCAGGGGCAGGGGAAGGAGCTCCTGGCAGGGGCAGGAGAGGTGGGGCTGCACCTCAGCACCATGTCAGGTGCTCTTGACCCCTTCATTGAGACACAGCAAGGCTCAATTATTTCCTGCTTGTGAAAGGCTTCGATAATTTCAGTGAAGTTTCTACCCCATTTCCTGGAGGATCTCTGTGAAGGAGGGCTATTAGAGCATCTTGGCTGAATGGACTGTCTGTTCCTGGCCATTGAGTTTCACACAGTTATCCCAGCCCTGAGCTCAGTAATTCCTGTTAGATTAAAGCTTGCCTTCCAGAAAGGCTTGGTCTTTGAGGATGTCAAGGGAGACAGAAACCAGCTTTTTCCTTAGAGGCTTTTTCCAGGGGATTAATTTGGTTAATCATCCTGTTTTTTCTTCTTCTTCTTCTTTTTAAAGAAAAGCATTGTGATTTGAATTTGCCTCATAACAGCTTTTGCTGCTTTGATTTCTGTGTCTTCTGCCACTTTAAAGTGTCCTTCTATTCTTGGTTTGACCCCTGTAAGCCAGGATTTTGTCCTTAGATTGTCAGCACTTTACAGCATGAGCTTCACTTTTCCATGCTTTTTGTTTTCTAGCAATGTAGGAAACGCCTGTAGCTTTTTTCTCAACGATAATTTATCCATTTTACTCAGTGCCATAATCCTCAGTGAGTCTTCATTCCCTAGGAGAACAAGAGGATGAGGTCTGCAATCCAAGTATTACCTGGATGGAGATATAGAGTCAAAAGTGGCATGACCCTTTAGTGGAAAAAAACTCTTGGTTTCAATTTTTTAAAAATTATTAGTTGATTTAAAGGCTTGTGTGGGAAGGGATGTTAAAGACCATCTAGTCCACCCCCATTTCATGGGCAGGGATGTCTTCCACTATCCCAGGTTGCTCAGGATCCCATCCAAACTGTCCTTGAACACTTCCAGGGATGGGGCAGCTCCAGCTTTTCTGGGCAACTTGTGCCAGGGCCTCACCATCCTCACAGGAAAGAAATTTTTCCCAATATCCCATCTATCCCTGCCCTCTGGCAGTTTGAAACCATGTCCCTGCTCCTGTCCCTCCATCCCTTGTCCCAAGTCTCTCTCCAGCTCTCCTGGAGCCCTTTTAGGCCCTGGAAGGGGCTCTAAGCTCTCCCTGGATCCTTCTCTTCTTCAGGCTGAGCAACACCAACTTTTATTCCTATTATTCAAAACCAATTCTTATTCAAGAACTTATATCAATTTCTTATTCAGCAGATCCAGAGTAGGTATGAAGTCACTTTTAAGCTCTGCATAACATGCAGCCCCAGTGCATGGCTGCAATTATTGTTCATTCAAACCATGTAATCTGCAATTTAACATCGAAGCAGTAGAAGCCTGCTAGAAAACATGACAGAAAGTAGAGGGGTCTTTTACTGGGTTCATGTTGCTTACATGGAAAAAAGAATCTGCTTTTCTGTCTTCAATTTAGCAGCAGTCTGGTCTGAGGTGTAGAACATACTGTGGAGCATGACAGCCCCTTTTCTATTTATATATACACGTGAAAGAGGCTGACATGCTCTGCAATATACATTTGTGAGATACACTTATATACACGAATGTACATGTTATCTCAGATCCAAATCATTAAATAAGCAGGTTTCCCAATTCTTGGCTGTCTTGGCAGAGCCAGGACCGAGAGCATTTCAATTCCTTTTCTCTTCCAGGCTGGGAATGTTGGGGGGATGCTCTGCAGCCTTGGTCGGGTTCAGATTGTTTAGTAAGCGCTGTCAGCTCCTCACTTTGATATGTTAATATGACTAAGGGTTTCCCACAATTCCCTCATGAGTGGCAGTCCTTTGCTCTGGTGGTTGTAGCAGGCTGGGAAATTTCAGTGTTGCCTTTGGCTTTAGCCAACTCCCCTGCCAGTCAGAGCATGCCACCCATAAACTGCCTGTCACTCACCCGTCACTGGGAGAGGGGGCTGCAGTCAGCCAGGGCAACTCGACTTTTTGACAATGTAATTATGGCCCTTGCATCTGCAGTAGGGGCCTGAGCAGGGCTGGGAGAGTTTTATTGATTGTTCAGAAGGGAAATTTATCACTGTCTCCAGCTCCATTCGCGCTCTATTCCCCGGGAAACTCTCCTGACAGGTTTCGGGAGAGAAGTTCAGCGTGGTGGCCTTGGCTGTTCTTGTGCCTTTGTCCTTCCCAGGGAAACTGGAGTCACCAGTGGATGCTGAGTGGGGCAGGAAATGGGTGTAGAGTGGAGATGCTGCATCAAAACAAAGAACACCCAGCCTGTCCTTGTGACAGCTGATCTTGTGCTCCCAACACACTCATCACAGAATCCCAGAATGGTTTGGGCTGGAAGGGCCCTTAAAGACCATCCAGTGCCACCCCCTGCCATGGACAGGGACACCTTCCACCATCCCAGGCTGCTCCAAGCCCCATCCAGCCTGGCCTTGGAAACTTCCAGGGATCCAGGGGCAGCCACAGCTTCTCTGGGCACCCTGTGCCAGGGCCTCAGCACCCTCACAGGGAAGAGTTTCTTCCCAGTATCCCACCTAAACCCACCCTCCTTCAGCTTAAGACCATTTATTCTTGTCCTGTCCTTCCACGCCTTGGCTTAAAGTCCCTCTCCAGCTCTCCTGGAGCCCTTCAGGCACTGGAAAGGGCTCTGAGGTTTCCCTGGATCCTTCTCTTCTCAAGGCTGAATACCCATAGCTCTCCCAGCCTGGCTCCAGAACAGAGATATTGCTGAAAAATTTTAAAGGTCTTTTCCATTTTCAGCAGTCCTGTGTAGGTGATCTCATTATTCCACTGTGTCCCCTTGAAACAGACTGTGACTCTCTCCAAAAAAGACCAGCACTTTTGTGTCTTTTATGTCTAAAACTTTGTGTCAGCACTCAGGTGGGAAAGAATATGAGCTGTGAGCAACCCGTTCTAGTGGAAGGTGTCCCTCCCATGGCAGGGGGTTGGAACTGGATGATCTTTAAGGTCTCTTCCAACACAAAGCCTGTGGTTCTGTGATTCCATAAGCCTGTTCCCTGAATTTTGACTCATAATATCTGTCCCCTCAGTCAGATGAAAGGTGTTACACTTCAGATTAAAAACATGCTGCATTCACTTTTTCCAAACTATGAAAGGTTTGTGGTAAAGAGAAAACCTCAGATGTCCTGAGAGTTTTGTTTTAATAACTTATTTATAATCAGGATAATTTAAAAAGAGGCATCAGCAGTCACTTCAATGCTCTAAAATCATGGCTAGTCCTGCTGCAAAGAATGTCCCTGCATTTGCAATGGAGAAAATTACATTTTAGAGGTAAATCTGAGTGACTTCTATCCCAGATTTCTCTGCAGCCAAAGCAATCTGATGCTTTTTCAGGGTTAGCTCAGAAGGAAAAAAAAAGTGTTTCTTATCAGTTGAACCAATTATTAATTTTAATTGCTTTTAATCAATAATAAAACACAAAATATTTGTGAGCTGTGCACTGTGCTCTGCAGAGCCTGTGCATTCCTCCAGAGATCAAACATTTAATCAAATGCCTCTTGCTTTGCCTCCATTAGGCAGTGTTATGTATCTGTGCTGAGTTTGAGATTAAGAGATCATAGACAACATGAGAGAATTTGTTCTGCTTTACTCACATATTAAAAAGGAAAACTTCCCAGGGGGAAAAAAATAGGGGAAACAAAATCTGTAGCAGGGGGATTCAAGATAGGGTGCAGAGATCTGTTAGAGAAAATATGGTTTTTTTACTCTACTGAAATACATCTATTCATTAAATATTATTTTTCACTACCTGAACATCCTGATTTCCTGAGCTTGCTTCCATGGGCTGGTTTTCCTTAGGTGCCAGCTATTCTGTGTGGGGTTTGCAGGAGTTTTTTCTGCCTCCTGTGACAGAGTTTTTCCTTTGCAAGACCTTGACTTTAACATGATGCATTAAAGCAGATGGCTCTGGAACAGAAGGCTGAGCTGCCTCGAATCCCCTCGTGTTCACCGGGGGTAAGAAACTGCACTTAGGCACTTCCCATGGAGTAACTAATGTACAATGACTTGTGCCTTCACTTTCTTATTCACAGATACAAGATGACCATTAGATTTTAAAGACCTAGCAGATGGGGGAGGAAAAAAAAAAAGAGTTGGGTTCAGGGCAAGCTGCTGTGTCTTTCACAGTTTGCCCTTCTTTCTAATAGAAATGCATCTATTATCTTTGATTTAAGCTTAAACCAATTGATTTGTGTGTTGTTAATGAGAAAAACGTGATGCAGAGGGGACAGAGAGATGGACATGAATATATATTATATAATAAAGATAAATACAATATAGGTAGTAAAGATATTAATACAATATAGTACAATGTACACTATATACTGGAATAGAATAGAATAAAATAGGACAGAATAGAATATATAAATAGACCATAGCTAAATCTATTACCTTGTGATTCCTGACAGGGTGCAGGTCTGTGGGTTGTCTCAAATGTGGAGGCACATGATATACAAAATTATTTCCTCCTTCAGACTTTCAAATATAAAATACTGCTTCCAGTCCTGGTGCCAGCAAAACCCAGGTTATTGGCTGGAGGAAGAGAACAGCAAGCAGCAAATTCAGGGTTAATTTCCTCCCTAGACAGGAGAAAGGCTGAGGGGTTTGGGCTTCCTGGGGAGGGGGTGTTCAACAACTGGACGTGGCACTCAGTGCTCCTGATGAGGCAGGGATTGGTCACAGGCTGGACTCAGCCTTGGAGGATTTTCCAACCTGAGTGATTCTGTGATTCTGTGAAGTTTGGCCTGGACCCAGCCCTGGCTTTCCAGAGAGCTCCAGGCTGAGCCAGGCAGGGACCCTCCCTTTGGGCTCACCCTCACTTGTCCTGGTGCCCAATTCTCTTCCATCACATTTTGGGGGTGCAGGAAGCTGATCTTAGCCTGGCAGTGGTTGTGCTGCCCCACATTCCCACCCCTGCAGGGAGATATTCCCTGTCTCATTCCACAGCAGCACGGGAGATGGACTGGCAATCACACCAAGTGTCACCAGCTGTCTGCAGCTCCCTGCAGGATCCACTGTCCTTGGCTGCCACAGCTCTTTTTTCCTGGGGTCTGTCTAAAGACCTTTTCCTCCGTGGCATCTTTGGTTGTGAGCTCGTTCTAGGTGTGGAACATGGATTTTGGCTTATGCAATGGCATTGCAGGAATATCTTTCCCCTTGTTTTCAGGACTGATGTGACTTAGCAAAGTGACTGGGGGATCTCTGATTAAAGGGAATGTTTGGAAATGTGTGCATTTGTGGGTCAGCATGCAGGGAAGGTACATTTTCTGCAATATAAATTGTCAGAAAAGGGCAACAGTGAGAGTTTCTATAGATCTGTTTAGTCACAAAGCCCTTCCCACCCTCAGTAAGATCCTGGAATCATGGAATGGTTTTTGTTGGAAGGGTCCTTAAACTCATTTCATTCCAAAGCCCCCAAAATGGCAGGGACACTTCTCACTAGACCAGGTTGCTCCAAGCTCCATCCAACCTCACCTTGAGCACTTCCAGGCAAAGGACATGATGATCCTTTCTTTCTCCAGGGTGCTGTTGAAAGATATTCAGGTGGAAATGCTTTAAGTGAAAACTGCAGCTTCATGAATAGGAACCTTTCAGCAGGACTAGGTCACTTACAAGGATATTTCCCAGTAGAGAAAATAAAAGTTATTCAATTTGTCCTCTTGTCTGGGTGATGTCNGAAGCAACAGCAGAAAAATGTCTTTGTCATGGATCTAAAATATATATTTTAAAAAACTCACCTTTTTTCCTGAAGCATCAGTTTCCAATGTCTGTACTGCCAGTTATCCCTTTGATATTTGAAAAATTCAGGAATGGTCAAGCTAAGTTTGATTGGGAAGTGCATTTTGGGTCAAGAAAAGGGAATAATAATAAGGGATTATGACAATGGAGAGGAAACTATATTCCTGAGATAGCCTGACACCTGAAATGCTGCAGGAAAGTGTGCTGTATTTTATTACCAGGGACAATCATAGAGACACAGAATTATTTGGGCTGGAAGAGACCTTAAAGGTCTTCTAGTTTCAACTCCCTGCTATAGGTGGGTGCCTTTTTATACTCTTAAAAAAACCCAAAAAAACCCAGTTGTAATCTCCACTGAATGTTATCATTAAGTTATCTTGAAAAGATATTTTGTTTTGTTTTGGTTTGGTTTTTTGGGGGTTTTTTTGTTGTTGTTGTTTTTTGGTCGGGGTAGGAAAACAGCTTTCTTTTCACGTTGTTCCTGGAAATTGAAAGCTCCTATTCCCATTTACACCAAAGATTTACAGTAGAGCTACAGCAGATTGACAGATTATCTGCAGGGTAATTTGTACATTCCCAGTAAGTAGATTTGGTGTCTGAGCCCTGCAGTTCTCGTAAATTCCTTTTGTGGAATAAAGGGGTCTCATTACCTCAACTTTAAAACGCCAATAAATGGACAGAAGGTGTAAAAGAGCTTTATAGTTTGTCAGCACCACAAGCAACTGTGTGTTAATAACTGAGTTAATTAATTTGTGGTAAATAGAAGCAAAGATGAGGTGCAGGAGGGTCCTGGGTGTCAGAGGAGGAGGGTTCAAGCCCTGCTGCCCCATGACAAAAAGAGGAAACATTTAAAAAAAAACCATTTAAACAACTTTTGGGAGAAAGATCAACAGACCCATGGCAGGCTTAGGACTGGAAGCAGTTCTCTTAAAACCCATTAAAAGATTCCAGTTTGTACCAACAGTCTCATGTGTAAACCCTATTCTCCAGCTCTGCCTGTCTCTGGATGTGCCTCACACTGCTTGCTTGGTTAGGAGGTTCCCAGGGTGTCTAAAGGTAGGTAACAACATGAACTCCAAAAAGTTTTGTTTTCAGGTCAGGGACATCTGTTTTCCTTGAAAGCAACTTGTCATCTTGGCAAGGAAATACTTAGACCCTCATAGATTTAAGGTGAAATTCGTGTAACCAAATAGAAATGTATGAAAGGCAGAAGTTCCTTTCAACAGGAACAGAAATGTGCAGGCTGTGACTGTTGAAGACTGAGGACAGGCTGGAATTTAATGGATCAGTCTCAGTTACAAGGAGAGTTGTTGTCTGGAAAGTTGTTATCTGGAGGGAGTGGAATTGGTAATAAAAGGTAACTGAGATATCAACACCTCATGGTGTCCTGGCAGAGCTGGAGGTGACTCAGGTGACACCTTCCACTGTCCCAGGTTGCTCCAAGCCCTGCCCAACCTGGCCTTGGACCCTTCCAGGGATCCAGGGGCAGGCACAGCTGCTCTGGACACCCTGTGCCAGGGCCTCACCACCCTCTGACTTGGGAATTCCTTCCTAATATCCAATTTAAATCTCTCCTCTCATAGTTTAAAGCCATTTCTCCTGGTCCTATCTGTAGCTATTGGTATCCTGTCACTACTTAGGACTGGGTGAAACCAGCTGGGTAAGTAACACATCATCCCACACAGATTTATGAAGTGTTTTGTGTTAGAGGCCATAGGAAATTAAATTTAAACTGTTTTTCCTCAAGAGTGGCATTGTACACATCAGAATTGTCTCATTCTTAATAATTTTACCAGGTCCTTACAAGACTTCACATCATGCTTCTAACAGGAGGCATAACCAGAGTCCTGATGCCAAGATGTTCCCAATCTTAAGATCTGTGATGAATCCATTTGGAATTAATTTTCAAGTCCCTTGCATTTCCAGGCTGCACCATTCTGCTCTGTTCCATATTTAAGGGTGTTAAGTCATTTAGTAAAGTGTTCAAGTCTTGTATTGGCTGCAACAGCTTTTGGAGTCTAAAGGCTCTGTCCTGTACCTTTAACATGAAGTCACTTCTGCTTTAGATCTCAAGATATGTTTGGTTGTTTTTTTTTCCCCAACTCGTGCTTAGTTAATTATTAAAAATTAGTTCAATAATTAAGGAGTTATACAGATTCATCTATTTTTCAGCATTTGGAGTGCTTCTGCTTGCAGTACATTTTGGGGGAAGAAATAATTTAAATATACCACAGCTGTTGGTCTTTTAAACATTTTCCCCTCAAACAGGTAATTTATTTACCAGTTGCACAGCCCAAACCCAGGCACTGAGGATTATTTTATGAACTTTGCATGTTTTATCCAAAATAGAGTTTCTTTTCAAGGACAATATATAATAATTAGGGCAAAGAAGCCTCAGTTGTGGTCCCTCATTGACACCAGAAAGGTGTCACTGATCATATCTTGTGTATTGTTTGTCCTGCTGGAAGTAGAGGAGAATAATGTTTAGTAATTTTACCATTTAGTAATTTTACAATTGCTGATCTGGAGGTGTTGTATGTGGAATATAAATGGGAAGAAAGAAAATGGATAAATGTGGTGGGTAGGGAGGTTATTTGGTGGTAGACATGGAAGAGCTGAGTTAATGGTTGGACTTGATGGTCTAACAGGTTTTTTTTAAATCTTATTGATTTTATGATTCTATGAAAGTTGAATCTATTAGACTTTGGTTGGTTGGTTGGTTTTCCCTAACAAAAATATACTGAACTTATTGGAAAATGGAAGTAGATTTTAAACATGCAGAGAAACATCCCACCCCACCTAGATCATCAGGAAAAAGGTACAACAAACTGAGGATTGGGAAACAGGCAGCTGAACACAGTAAGAGGTGAAAACAAGAAAAAAAGAAATAAAGGAAATGGGGGAATGTTTGGATGCCTTGAATATTCTTTTAGAAGGAAAAAACCCAAACAATTGAGAACATTTTCCTTAAAAATTTTTGAGCTCAAAAGTGGGAAGAAGCCTGAGAAAAGCCTTTTCCACTGGAGCATGTTCTGAATGCAGAATGGTGTTTCCCACTCCTCAGTGACAGGAGCTGCTGCCCAGCAGTGCTGCTGCAGAGGGAGTGTGACAGATGAACTCCACGGGGGTCACTTGTGTGTCTGGACACAGATGCACGAGAACACACATTAACACAGGCACACAAATCAGCACCATAAACAAAAATGTCCAGAGCTGGAGAGAAACTGTGCCATGCTCCACGTGCAGATGGCTGCTGCCAGTCGTTGGCTTTTATGCCAGTGCTAAAACTCACAAGAATTGCTCAGTGGAAGAGGGTAAATGAATAAAGATTAACAGAGTGCTGCTGGTAAAAGAATGCACATAGAATGATATTAAGAGGGATTTTTTTTAGCTGTATTGAGGGTGAGATCTTTGTGCCTGTGAATGGTGGAAGGTGGATTTTGGCTCTGTCTGCATTAGAAAACAGAATTGTTGGGTGAATGATTTAGGTGCTGAGGATGGAGGGTCCACATGTTCTGGGGGCTGCTACAGAGTCATTCCAGTCTGGTTCCATTGGCACCTACAGTGTCCTGTGTGTCCTACTGCATTTCAGCTTCTGCAGTGGTTTCACAGAATCCCAGGATGGGTCGGGTTGGAAGGAACCACAGTGGGTCACCTGCTCCAACCTCCCTTCTGCAGAAGGGCCATCTCAGAGGACAGGGCACAGGACTGTGTTCAGACAGTTCTGGAATATCTCCAGTCAANGCCAGAGCACAGGGTGCAGGATTGTGTCCCGACAGTTCTGGAATATTCCCAGTGAGGAGACTCCAGACCCTCTCTGGTCTCTGTTCAGTGCTTGGTCCCTGCGCAGGAAGGAAGTTCTGCCTCCTGTCCAGGTGGCACTTGCTGGGATCAGTCCCTGCCCGTTCCTCTGGTGCCATTGCTGAGCCCCCTGGAGCAGAGCCTGGGCCCTGCTCTGACCCTCCCTGCACACAGGGACACTCAGGGATGAGGGCCCCTCTCAGCTGGGGATCCTCTTGGGGCTGAACAGCCCCAGCTCCCTCAGCCTTTCCTGGGCAGGGAGATGCTCCAGGCCCTCCATCATCTTTGTCACCCTCTGCTGGACTCACTCCAGGAGCTCTGTGTCTCTCTTGTCCTATGGAACCCAGAACAGGACAAAAAACTCCAGATGCACCTCACAGGGCTGAGCTGAACAGCAGGAGTTCTGTTTGATGCCTTCCAAAGCAGTTTGTAATGTGAACTGAAATACCCTAAATGAAGGATGTCTGGGAGATTTTCTTAGCAGGAAGTTGAGAGATTTCAAGTTTGATTTAAGAAAATGTAATAATACAGAAGTATCTCAGGTTTAGATGCCCATCATTGACACACAGAGCAGGTGCTATACTTCAAGATAAAAGCGTATAAAGATTTGATTCTTCTGTTATTCTGTTGTGAATTTATTGTCTTGGAGGTGCTACTTCTTATTTCCATCTCCATAAAGGAAATAGTTGGGACACTAGGATATAAGTAATGAAGACATTGGAGTATAAGGAGCAAGAAAATGAAACGGGATGTGGACAGAGAAGTTTTCTTAAAAGAATTTGAAAATGATTTATTGGATGCAACCTCTACACTCAGTGATTTCTGCTCTTATTACTTTCCTGCAGTACGACCAGGGAGGACAGTAACTTGCTGTGGGCTAGAAGTAAATGATGATCCATTGCAAGGGAGGGAGAGAAAAGTATTCTAAAGGTGGGTGTGTGAGGCACAGGCTCTCCCCTGATGGTGTTTAGTGTGTTGGACCTCACTGGACCAATCTCTTCCAAAGCCTGAGAGGGAAAAGGAAATGTCAAAAGTTAAAGCAAACTTCATTAGGTGAAGAAAAGAGAGGTATAGGGCAAGATTTTTCATTGCTGGGGCTTGTTACACACAGATTTCATAGAATCATAGAATTATTGAAAGGTTTTGGTTGGAGGGAACCTTAAAGACCATCTCATTCCACCCCCAGTGATTGACAGGGAAACCTCCCACTAGACCAGGTTGTTCTGAGCCCTATCTGACCTGGCTTTGAACCAGAAACATGCTACTCCTCTTTGTTTGTTTGTTTATTTATTTATTTTTTAGGTTGATTTACTTGCTTTTTAACTTTTTCCCCCCTTCTTTTCAGGCTGCATGCCCAAAGTAATTTTCACACACTTGAAATCATCAGCCAAGGCCAGTGACACACGACTGGTGCTGCAGGAACCCGTTGATTGGCAACCTGGTGATGAAATCCTGGTGGGAAGTTCAGGCCTTGGAGATGGCCAGCAGCAGGAGGAAGTGGCTGTTATCCAGTCTGTGAACAACACAGAGCTGCACCTCAGATCTCCACTCAGGTATCCTTCCAGGAGCCAAGGAGATTTTTACAGCGGAGAGCTAAACAAGGAGAAAATTTGATCAAAGTCAGGATTTGCTGTTCCCTGTGGGACATAATAACTATATAAATCCCTTTAACAAAGGTGGCCAGGGATATTTCAGTTCCTCACTCCCCCTAAAGGTAGTGGACACTCAATCCTGAATGTTTAAATTCTGTGTTTAAATTCTGTATCATGCTCTTGAACTCAAAAAACCTTTGAAGCAGAAAACATTGATGGCCAGTAAAGTTCAGTGCAGTCAGTATAGGAATGACAAAGAAATTTCATGCAGAGTGAATTTCTTGAAAAAGTGCATTTTTATTTTTTTTTCACAAGAAATGTATGACTTGTGTAAAAAATAAATCCTCTCTTTTTGACTGATTTTCTTAATTAATACACTCAAAGTGATTTTTTTTCACTATGGAAATCTGCTTCCATATTTCCTGTTGTAATTTCACTGCCTTACACTCTCTTCATCTACTGTGCCTGGAGATCTTGGACAGGCTAAAAACTGCATTTCTTAACATCTCTAATGTTGAAACACATTATCTATCTAGTGGCAACCTAAGTCCAATGACCTGGAAGATTAAAGGTATAATTTTAAGAAATAATTTGGGTTTGAGGAACAAAAAGTCCCAATGGTTTTCACCCAAATGTGTTTTGGGAAGAGAACTCAAAAGCTGCAATGCTTTGTTGTAAATATTGTGGAATCATAGAACATCCTAAATTGGAAAAGGCCCACAAGGATCATTGAATCCACTTGTTGGCCCTGCTTAGGGAAATTCCAAAATCCTCACCATGTGCCTGGAAGTGTTATCCAAATGTTTTCTTTTTGAGCTCTGGCAGCCTTGGGGTTGTAACCACTTCCCTGGGGGACCTGTTCCAGTGCCCAGCCACCCTCTGGATGAAAAGCCTTTTCCTAATGACACAACACAATATGATATTATATACATAATCTAAGGAAGGTTTGAGCCCTTGTGAAAGAAAAAGATAAACACCAGACAAGGAAAAGCCTGTCTAGCACTGGATGTGCCACTGTCCCTACTGAGAAAAGGACTGAAACCAGCTCTGAATTTGGGAGGTTATGGTCATAAACATAAATAACAAGACCCCATAAATGAAATTCTCTCCATCTGGCAGGTGCAGATGCAATCTTTTGTCTTTCATTAGGTACCCCCACGGTGTTGGAGAGGGATGGGGCAATGGCCAAGTGCTGCCTTCGAGTGCTGTGGTGGCACTGATCAGCAGAAGGGTTGTTGTTGAAGGAAATGTCACCCTGGAGAGGATGTCCCACCTCAGGCAGTGTGCAAATGCAGGTGAGGAGGTCTTTTCTCACAGAAATGTACTGAGGAGGAAAAGTGCTCCTTTAAAATCCCATTGTGGCAGCATCACTGTGTGTTAGAACTCTTTCTTCCCAGGATAACTTTGAGACATTCCAATGCCAGGAAAGGGAGTTTGTCTTTCCAAACATTGTTTGACATTGAAGTGTGAAGTCTTGGGAGTTGAGCTGCACTTCATTGTAATATCTCAGATGTGTTATTATCACATTGTTGTTTCAAGCCATCTTGGGAAAGACCCTTTGGTTTTGCCTGAGCCTAAGGGTGTAGAAAAGAAAGTATCTTCTGAAAACATGTTTCAGTGTACATAATATATTAAATTTTTAATTGTGTTTACGATTAAGTCACTTTAAGAAGAAGGAAAAACAAAACAGCCCAATGCTGTTTGTACTCTTTAGAGTAAAATATTGAGATGTTGTTTAGTGTTTGGCGTTGCCAAGGAAAAAAATAACAGGTGATGCATAAAATATCAGTGGTGAAAAAATGTTAAATATCTCGGTTCTCCTTTAGTTTTACCTGTATGAAATGCCATGGAGTTTGACAGGTGGATTCCTGATTTACACCCTCCATTCAGGGAGCAGAATCACACACAGTGATTATAATGTGAGGAGAGTTAGGTTATCTGGCAACCCAGGTGTAAGGTTTCCTTTAAAAAAAAGTGCCTTGGGCTTTCAGACTGTGACAGAAGACTTCATTTGATATCCAGCAGCCAACTGCTTATATTACTCATGGATTTATGGTCCATTTTGTGTGGAACTCATAAATATAGGCTCTGAAATGCACTAACCGTTTGAGGTTTTTATTTGAGTTAAAGGACAGGAGGATTTCTCAGAGGAGTCACCAGAAGAGGAGTGAGCAGTGTTTTCTGTGGTTAATTTACCTTCTTTGAAAGAAAAATGAGCATTACTGGGCATCAGCAGGCAGTGCTGGAATTTGAGATCCCCTCTGCTCTTCCACTGAACAAGCCCAAGTATTCATTCATGGTCTGAATCTCATACCAAAATATTTCACACCCGTGGAAGGGTCTTTCAGGAATTTTACTTAGCCCTATGAGTTAATTTTTTGTCATATCATAGAATCCAAGAACAGTTGGGTTGGAAGTTAAAGATCATCTAATTCCACCCTCCTGCCATGGGCAGGGACACCTTCTCCTATCCCAGGTTGCTCCAAGCTCTGTCCAGCCTGGCCTTGGACACTTCCAGGGATCCAGGGGCAGCCACAGCTTCCCTGGGAAATTTCTGCCAGATACTCACCACCCTCACAAGAAAGAATTTCTCCCTAATCTCTATTCTTGTCTTGAAACTGTGGGTAGTAACAGGTCCCCATCCATCTGCAGAGAGAGTCAGGAGAGCAGAGTTTTAAAAAAATGTCTATTTTCAGTTTAGTTCTGTACATCCATGCCCAATCTTCTATTCAAGAACCTCACCTAAGGGAAATCAATGTCAAATCCCTCAAATTAATTCCAAGGAGCTGCCCAAGGCATCAAACTACAGCTTCCTGCTTGTTTTGATACATTTCCCTCCAAAATGTCCAGACATTTAGGGAAAGAACCATGGTAGTATGTTGAGGGAGCACCAGAAATATTTGCCTGTGTTGTCTTTGGGCCTATGTTTCAGATCCCTGCTGGTGAGGCCTTGGGAAGGCTGAGCTGAAACAGAGACTGGGCAGAGCTGGAGAATAAAGTAGATATTTATTGAAAGGCCTCTAGGATACACCTTGGGCAGGACAAGAGCCTGGCCAGGGCTGCACCCAAGGTGGACTGAGAATGGTCACAAAATGGACCCCTGGTCACGAGGTTTCAGTTTTATATTTTTGGTCCATTTGCATTTTGGGGTTTAATTGTCCAATTACAGCTTCAGGCTGTGAGGTCTCATCCTTCTTGTTTCCCCCTTCAATCTACAGTTGTTTATGTTTTTGGGTCTGACTCACTGTCCTTGGTCTTCAGCAGGGAAAGGATTTATTTTGTCTCCCTACTCTGTGAAGAGAGCTCACTAGCACTTCATATGAGGCTCAGAACTACACCCTGAGGCAGCACAGAATTTGAAAAACATAAAAGCTGAAACTTAAGGCATCACTGGAGGTGGAGTCTCACTGGGTCAGTGGGGAGGGTTTCCCTCTGCACATCCCACCCCGTGGGGACTGTGCCACTCACAGCTCTCACTGTGTTGTTCCCTAGGTCGCTCTGGGTGTTTGTACAAGAGGAGTGAGAGGCAGCTGGGCTCTCGGGACCTGGGAGCCATCGTGGTGCTGGAGGCATTCCAGGGGCAGGAGAGCCGGCTCCAGCTGCAGGGGGTGCAGTTCCGCCGGGTGGGCCAAGCGTTCCGGCAGCAGCGCAGTGCCCTCGCTGTCACTGGCAACACCTGGGTGGCAGGTGAGTTACTGGGGATACCTGTGGCAGGTGGGGTTTAGGGTAAAGCCCTTACCTAGGCCCCAGTCAGCCTCTCCAGTGGAAAAGCCTCTTGGAAGGAATCAGGCAAAGCAATCAAACTCACCCATCCACACAGCCACGGGCTGGCTCAGCAAGGAGAGGCAGAAGGCTCTTTGCCCAGATAAATTCCAGCAAGGTTTATATCCAAGGTGCTGAAGGGAATCCAGGTACAAAGAGGGCTAACATGTCCCTAGCTCTGCATGAAGTATGGTTTTGGGCATCCAATGACCCTGAGGCACTGGGGCAGTGCAAGGGACAGGTGAGGTCAGTGACCTATGGGGAAGACAGGGCTGGTCATGGGGGTACCACAACCAATGGATTAACAGGGAAAGAAGAAACCAGGGGAATTTGGGCATCAGGTAGGATTACAGAGCGTCACCAGACCTTGCAGGGGAGTGTCCATGGTAATTCTTCCAGAGGCAGACTTTGGCTATGATTTCCAGTGGATCCAGGGACTCCATAGATACCCACCTTCTCCTACCCAAGGCTGGGACAGGCACCCTCAAAAACCTGCTCAGTTCTTGAGTCAATTGACAAATTGGATTGTTAAATGTGAAAAAAAGCCCTCGCCTCTAATCTAAGCCCAAGTGACAAAATGGTTTCACTTCCTTTGTATCTCTGCTTCTTGGTAAAATAATATATTTTTTGTATGCTACGCTGTTCTTTTGATGTAGAAGGGAGTAGCTCTGGAAATGAATGCACTAATACACAAAGAGGGATCCCAAAACTGGCTCAGGACTGGCTAATTGCAGAGGCCAACATTTAATTTTATTGCCCAGAGGTTAAGGAACATATTAAGTTCTTTTGACTTTGTCACTGTTAAGTGCCAAATTCATCTCTGTGGAAGTGGCACTGAGGGCTCTGAAGACTGGTGGTGGTAGGGGTAAGCTAGGTGGGCTCAAAGAATGTTTTAAGGGTGCTGGACANGCACTAATACACAAAGAGGGATCCCAAAACTGGCTCAGGACTGGCTAATTGCAGAGGCCAACATTTAATTTTATTGCCCAGAGGTTAAGGAACATATTAAGTTCTTTTGACTTTGTCACTGTTAAGTGCCAAATTCATCTCTGTGGAAGTGGCACTGAGGGCTCTGAAGACTGGTGGTGGTAGGGGTAAGCTAGGTGGGCTCAAAGAATGTTTTAAGGGTGCTGGACAGATTTTCCCTTCCAGATAAGCTAAATTTGCACCTCTCACAGAATCATAGGATAGTTTGATTTGGGAGGGACCTGAAAAATCACCTAATTCCAACCCCTCTGCCATGGACAGGGACAACTGTTTCCTGTGCCATCTTCAGCACTGAGTGAGGGTCAGGGCTTCCTGGTGGCAGAAGACAGCACTGGCCAGGACCTGGATGATGGGAACNCTCTTGAGTCAGTTGACAAATTGGACTGTTAAATGTGAAAAAAACCACCCCTCATCTCTAGTCTAAGCCCAAGTGACAAAGTGGTTTCACCTGCTTCACTTCCTTTCTATCTCTGCTTCTTCCTAAAATAATACTTTTTTTTAATGCTATGCTGCTCTTTTGATGTAGAAGGGAGTAGCTCTGGAAATGAATACACAAAGAGGGAGACCAAAAACTGGCTCAGGACTGGCTAATTGCAGAGGCCAACATTTAATTTTATTGCCCAGAGTATAAGGAACATATTAAGTTCTTTTGACTTTGTCACTGTTAAGTGCCAAATTCATCTCTGTGGAAGTGGCACTGAGGGCTCTGAAGACTGGTGGTGGTAGGGGTAAGCTAGGTGGGCTCAAAGAATGTTTTAAGGGTGCTGGACAGATTTTCCCTTCCAGATAAGCTAAATTTGCACCTCTCACAGAATCATAGGATAGTTTGATTTGGGAGGGACCTGAAAAATCACCTAATTCCAACCCCTCTGCCATGGACAGGGACAACTGTTTCCTGTGCCATCTTCAGCACTGAGTGAGGGTCAGGGCTTCCTGGTGGCAGAAGACAGCACTGGCCAGGACCTGGATGATGGGAACCATGCCTGGCTAGGGAAGGAGTATAAAATACCTGCCCTCAATCTGCAGAGTGATTTTCTTTCCAGACTCTTACATCCGTGGTTGTTGTGTTCTGGAATCCTTTGGCCAAGGCCTCCGTCTGACTGGGATCTCCAACCTCAGTGTGGACAGCAACGTTTTCTACAACATTTCAGGCCATGGGCTTCTCCTGGGTGAGTGAAGCAGGCAAATATCTACGCTGCAACTTGTGCTGGTTCCCATTTGCATGGAAATGCCCGTGGAGGAAAGAATGGCAGATCCTTAACTGCACTCTGAGAACTTTAATCTCATCTTCTGCAATTTCTGGTGTCAGTGAATTTGGAACAAAGCTTCCACAATTCCACACACAACTCCTAGCAGTTACTTCCACTTGACCAGTTGTCTTTCTTCAGGTCAGCCTTCACTTGATTGGGATCAATTTTTTTTTTGTGTAAAAATAGTAGATTTTTTTAGGGGATTGAATCATCTGTCTTTGGAAAAGTGTCATTATGCAATATTTAAGATCACAGCTCAGTGAAGCATTTAAGAGCATATCACCTTTAACTTCAGTCATTTGATGTTGAAGATAATGGAATGAAAGCATATGTTAAAAGTTTACCAGAGGATTTAGCACTTAAATAAATCAGAACTTGGAGCAACAAAAATGTTAAACCACAAAATATTTCTCCTGACTAACCATCAGGAGACTGACTTGAAGCATCTTCTGCTGGGATCTCCTGTTGCCTGAATATCTAAAGATACAGCTCGATTTTTGTTTTCCATAAGAGATGGGATAAAAATGACCAATTATGAGATAAACAGAGGGGAAAAAAAAAGGAAGCCTTCAGTTCTGATCCTGCAGTTCCCCACACACAGAGAGTGCCTGTGCTGGGTGCTGTGTATAAACATAATGAAGAGTGATAGATCACGATTTAAACAGGGAAGATTACGAACCCAAAGTGGTTATACACAGCTTCCAGATGAGGAGAGCTGCCTCAGAGAGATGCAAGGACAAGCTGATGGACAGAGCTCTTGCAGCCATGGGGAAGCAGAGCAGGACCTCCAAGCTGCTGGCATCACTTGGCTGACTCATGTTGGGATCTGTGTCTCAGTTAAAGGACTCTGAGCTGAGCTGAACTTTCAGCCTGAGTGTCCTCAAGATGCTTTTAATGTCTTCACTGTCAGCAGCTCCAAAGGGTCTGATGGATTAATTTATATAAAATTTTGTTGCCTGTGAAGGAATATTTCTTATAGCTGTCTCTTTGCAGCTCTGGAATTGGATTCTCTCAGTGGTTTCACCTAAAATCCTTATTTTCAGAGGGTTTGCAAGACCATCACACAACGTTGTTCTGGGCTTAAAATTTTTGACACACGAGGTCTAAGCTTGAAAGCCAAAACCTCAAAATCCTGAGTGGCTGTCAAAAGGACTTTAGTAGTACTCTGGTAGTAGCATTGTTGGTAGTACATACAGACTGGAAAACATTGAGAAAGCTGATTCCCTCAAAAGACTGAGGGAAGGCTAAAAGTATTTATTGCTATCCCAAAAACCAAAGGACACAGGTTTTCTTGTTAAGTGGCTTATATTTGGGGCAGTAATGATTTGGGAAGGGATCTGTGTGATGAATAAAACTTGAGTGGGTGTATTTGAAGATAATGACTTCTGTTGGATGAACAAAACTAAATGGATGTGATTTGCTCCTGAGGTAGGCCAGAGAGAATGGCCTATGCATAGATTCCACACAAGATTCCTCTTTTATTGTGCTTCCAAATGAGCAGCAGTGCTGATCAGAAAGTCATGGAGTCATCAAGATTAGGAAAGACCTTCAAGGTCTTCTTGGTTCTGGAAGTTCAACCATTGAACTGACCCTGCCAAGCCCACCACTAAACTGTGTCCCCAAGTGCCACATCTCCATGGCTGCAAACACTTCCAGGGATGGTGACTCCATCATTTCCCTGGGCAGCCTGTTCCAATGCCTGACCACCCTTCAGGTGAAGAAATCTTTCTGAATAAACTGCAGCAACCTGAGGCCATTTCCCCTTATCCTACCAATGTGTTCTTATTTGGACTTGGCTTGTATGGGACTGTCCACTCCTTGCCATTGGGTGGCCCATTTCTTTACGATGTAGTTTAAAAATATTTCTTTTGTTTTCTTCTTCCTACTTCTATAGTGTAACTAGATCTGGGGCGCCCCAAGAGTCTGTGTTGTCTGATCAATTGGTTGATTGATTTTTCCCTTTCTCTTCTCCTAAAAAGACTGGATGTGGCACTGGGTGCCATGATCTAGTTGAGGTGTTAGAACATGGGTAGGACTAGATGATCTTGAAGGTCTCTTCCAACCTAAAAATTCTGTGATACTCCATTGCTTAGGGGAGCAACCCCCCACTTTTGTGCAGAGGTGCACCAAGTGTTTTTCAGCCTGTTCAGAAATGTTTTTACATGTAAGCAGGGCAGTGAATGGAGACAGGAGATAAAGAACACTTTTAATTCTAGTACTGCCAGGAGCATGCCTGTGTGTGCATAGGTTGAGCCTCTTTCCCACTCTGAACCACTCTAAATCTCTTTTCCCAACTGTAAATCTGCTTTATAATGCATATTTTATTAATTTTCACCATAAACTTGCAGTCTGGAACATATGACTTGTGGTATAGTCACATATAATAGCTTGTGCAAGGAAATAGATGTGAATATAGCACCGGCACTTGTGTATTTTGAAATGGGAATCATGATGATAGAGGGTTTCCAGCTATTTGTACATTTATGTTTATTTTTCCTTTTTCTTCCTCTTATTTTCTTTGCTTTTTAATATTTTGTTTTCTTCATATTTTTTTTTCCTTTTAAAGGTGAGGGACTGGAAGAGGAGAACAAAATCAGTAATAATATAGTGATTGGCCTTTCTGTAACTGATGGTTTATCCAATATTGAGGCACTGTCACCAGCAGGGATCTACGTCAGGGCTCCTGCCAGCCACATCAGGGTAAGAAGTTCTGGTATAACACATCACATTTCCTTTCTAATCAAAGGCATCAGAAAGACACAGAGCTTCATTTATCTGGGAGGTCACACACACAATATTTGTTTCTTGGCTGAGCTGTCAGAACCTGTGCTTGTGATGGGATATTGAAACAAGTGCATATTACAAAATAAATTATGTTCCTGGGTAAATTTATTACCGAGGATTTTTGCTGTGTTTTGAGTGGAATGGAATATTACAGTGAGATAATTCATCCTGAGGTCCTTTGAAAATTTGTTTTATTTTATAATGCTCACAGACTCAGGAAACTTGGAAAAAGTTTAGTCTCAGCTTCTCTGGAATTTCTGCCATTATTAAAAATACCCGTCAATTTTAATGGACTGACTGCAAAACCACTAAAATTAAGCACATCAATTACATCTCTGTCTGGGTTTAAAATCACATTGAACATACAGCTGAAGATTTGCATTCCAGGGTGAGAGAGAGAATGTGTTTCCTGTCCTATGAAAATAACATTGATTTTGAAAGAATCAGCTTCTCTATTCTAAATGATAATAAACCACCAGGTTTTTAAAGAGGTAACAGGTTAACAGCCACACATCAAAAAGCTGAGCTCAGAAAAAATACTTTTATTCACTAATTCTCTGATGCTTTCTCTTAGTTCATACTCTTTTTTTGGTGTCACATTTCAGAATAAAGAGTCACTTTTATGTGTTTTGTGGAAAAATATGGTTTTCATCAACTTCAAACCACTTTTCCTTCCCAACTATTTTAAGGAATTACATTGAGACTGACCTTTCTTACCACACTTTCAGTAGCAAAAAATGCATATTTTCATTTAAAAAAATAATCCTAACCTGTTCCATTGTTAACCTCCAGTAACCAAACCAATTACTGTTTGTGAAGACCCAATCACCCCCGGGGCTTCTGCTCCATGAGGAAAGATTTGCACCTAAATTTGAAGGTGAAAAAGAGACCAACACATTTCCTATGTTTTTTATGAAGACAGGAGCACCGAGGAAGGAGGAGGGAACTTTTCTGCAATTCCCTCGAGGCCATATTTATCATTTTTAAGGCCATCAAATGTGGTTTAAAAACACAACAACCAGGCAAGGATCATGAGAATTTCAGCTCCACTAAACACAGAGTTTTGTACTGTCGTGCACTGACTTACCCTGGAGCTGTTCACTGCATTGCCACTGGCTCAGCTTTTGAAAAGGTTTGCTGCAATTACCTCCACGGGTTCCTGGGAGCTGGCTGTGCTGGGCTTTCAGCACATTGATTCATCCCTCTCTGTTCATGTGAGTTTACCAATAGAAAGCTGCAGCTGTGGCTGTGTACCCCCAGTACCAGGGTGTCCTTTCTGCTCTCCAGAGATGTGCTGCTCCAGGCAGGGGAGCAGATGGCCCTCAAAGAGCTGCTGATAACCCTCATCATCTTCAGGAGGGGAATATTTGAGGAATTACAGCAGCAAAAAGAACTCAAGGAAGTTGCCCAGCTTAAATTTGTTATTAACTGCACTTCCTGTACAGCAGGATCAAGCAGTGCTCAGGAAGACAGCAAAGCACAGGGATATTAAAAGAAAAAGTCACATTTCTCCCAAGCAAAAGAACTGTGGATTTTTTCTTAGTGCAATAATAATCACTAAATTCCATAAGTGCTGGTCCAGCCCCAGCATTATGATGTTGTAGTCTTAGCACCTTTTATTTCATGAAAATTTTCAGATTAAGAGACTCAAGTTTTTCAGGTATTTCTAATCCTAGTTTACTGGGGAAGTTTGAAGAATGTAGTGGGAAAAGCTCATCTTCCACCTGCCTGGTTCCCAGGCCAGAACATGCCACAGAAATTTTCCCAGTTTAGAATTGAATTTTAAGTGTTTGTCAGTCTTATTTTATACTGGTTTTGTGTTTGTTTTTTTGTTTATTTTCAGATTTCCATCTTTTAATTGCTGGCTTTAAATTTATTGGGTGCAATATTTAAGGCAGGAACTGCAAAGAGCTCTAGGTCCAAACCTGTGTAACATCTCCTGTGCATGATGGGTTAAGCCTCTCCACACTGAGACCTGCAGTAATATTTTCATAACTACTCAATTTACTTGGGAGCCTAAATTTGCATTGGTGGCTGAAGAGCTTAAATTTCCTTGAAATTGTGGTGGCCTAAACGGTGTGGAAATTGGGACAGAGCAGCCACTCAAACCTGAGCCTACAAAGACATTTGGAGACCCAATTCCCACTGGCTTCCATTTGACTTTAGCTCTAAAATGCACTGGTGAATCAGGCTGTTAGATGAAATTTTATACTCTGACAGTATGAGTGCAAACTGATTATTGCAAGGTTAGGATAATTTTTTTTTTAAACACAGTGTGTAAGACCAGGTTATCACTTTGTAGAGTCATAGACAATCTCATTTGCAGGCTGGTTTCCTGCCTTTTAAATGCCATCAGGGCAAGGAACTGAAGATGCTACTCTGTGATATTGGCTTTTTTCTCACTGAAACATCCGCCCTGTGTCCTTGGTTTCCTTTTTGTGTGCAGGAAAAAAATAATTTTAAACACAGTTTTTATCTTTTTCTCTTGGCTCTCTTGGGCCTGGTGAGTTTTGGCCTTTTTGTTGTTCCAATCCATAAACATTCAAGGCCCTGAAATCCCAGAGTCAGCATGGGGTGCTCATGCATAACAACATATGGACAGGGTTTAGGAAATGCAGGAAGAACCTCCCTTTCCTTTCTTGCCTTGGTGTTGAGGACTGGGAAACAGCTCAGATGAATGAAGGGGGTGGAGCTCAGCTGGTGTCTCCCTGCCAGAGGAGTGACTGATGGTCACACTGTTGGTAAATGCATTTGTTTCCTGGTGTCACCCCACCCAGCCATTCTCCACAGCACCAAAGAGGTGAGGCTGTGTCTCCTTGGCACCATTTTCCACAGTTTGGGAAATCTCTGAGAGACCTTTTCTGCTGAGATCCTTGGTGAAGGATTGTAGAAATGCAGCTTTAAACCAAACTGGTATTTTCCACATAAGGAAAAAGAATTTCAGTTTTACCATAAGACTTAAAACGAAAAGCCCTAGAAGATTCTTTGTTCTGCTTGCAGCCATTGGCTCAATACCAAGACAGAAACACAGACAGGGCTCTTTACCTGGATTTCAGAAATGCAGCCATTCTCTATTGGGCAGTTTGCCAAAAACCCCACCTAAGTCATCCTGTATTTAATGCAGAGCACAAAGCTTCTCGGGGCTTCTTGGGGTGTCATAGCAAGGTGCAATGTCTGTAAGTACCTGTGCTAGGCTTCTGTTTTGTTCTTTTATTGTTTATTATTTTATAAGTTTATTAAACATTTTCTTTATAAAACACACCCAAGGAGCCGCCTTGCAAATTATTTTTAAGCCATTTCTGTGAGGTGCAGGTGCCCTCAGAAACTTGATACATCTCCAGGTGGCTTATTCCATTCTGGCCACGTGCAAGAATTCATCAAGGGATCTTTTCCAAACCCTTTCCTGCAAAGTGGGCCCACACCAAAGCAGGCACGTTGTGGATAATACACACATCCTGCCCAGCTCTGAAACTGTGGGAGTGGTGCTGGGAACACCATCCAGAGCTTTAATGTTGTCTTTAAGGTCAACATTTGAGTCCCAGCTATCTAAAAGAAATTCATGCAATATTTACACCAGCAGAGTTGCACGGTTAAGAGACACTTAAACCTTCAGCCACTTGATTTTACTGACTTGCAGTGCAGACCTGCAGGTATCTGGCGTGCTCAGGGAGGTAATTTCTCTCTGGAATTTCGGTTGCACGGACATTCGTAATATACTGACTTCCACAAAGAATTGATTTCCACACAAAATTCCCTGCTTGCCTAAAAACCCCTGCCCTCCAGCCACGAGCTGGCTGAATAAATATGCAGGGTTTTTTTTTCTTTTTCTTTTTTTTTTTCCTTATGAATCATCTGTAGAACGCTCGATTGGAGTCGCAAGTCAAATATCCTGGAAATGATGTGACTGGACTGCAGAAGTGTTTTGTTAAAGAGTGAAGGGTGTGTGGCTGCACTTTCAGAAAAAGCAGCAGTTTCACCAGGGGACAGAGAAAGCAGAGCTTTGGGTCTCAGTACTTTATTCCTTGACAGATGTCAGAGATCAGGGCTGCGGGGAGCACACTTGGATGGGTCAGAAGAAAGTAATTGGTATATGGGGGGGTTTCACCTTGAGGTCACCAGGCTCAGCTTTGATTTGGACCATCAGGGACCAAAAAGTCATTAGTATTTTAACACTGCCCAGTGACTTATGAATGGGAGTGGTGGTGTCACAGCTGATCTTAGAGAACAAGCCCTCCTTAGAGCTGCAAGAAAGGTCATCTCAGACCCCCTCGGAGAGCCACATACCTCCAGAGAGCAATTAATTTTACCTAAGGACAGACCAAAAGCATTGCCTTCTGCACATGCCTATGTCTTATTTTTTTTTCCTAAAAAGGGAGCTAAAATCTGCCAGCCTGGACTTCAAATTTTCACACACCTAAGGCAGGTGAGAGGGATCATGTGCAGGTGCACACATGAAGACATTGCTATATGGACACAACCCAAACCCAACTAGAATTGTCTGGTCTCCAAATTAATCTGACAAGAGCAGGTTTATGTCCCAGAGTAGAAAAGTTCAGAAAACACCAAATTACAACTCATAAAACCCTCTTGATGCAGATTCTGTAAGTACCAAACTCCTAATTTTAAGGCCAGTTGGACTTTATGTCCACTTATTTTTACCTCTTGCCACACAAATAATGTTACTCAAGTGCAGAATTTGGAATGCAAATTCTTTGAGAGATATCAAATGACAATAACTTCCAGCACATCTTCCTATGGTTATTCACTTCTCCTGTAAAGAAATGATCCAAAGCACATAATTTACTACAGGTGTAAGGAAGTTTAATTGTCCAGTCATGTCCTGAAGATGTTGTTCTTTGCTTTCTCTTGACTTTTAGGAGTATCATGTTTTAAATGCAAATGTTTCGTATATTTCCTCATCCCATTTTTGTTTTGGGAGATAAGAGAAATATCCAGACTGAGAAGGAAATCAACAACCTTGAGTAGTTTGTGATTTACCTTTGTGATTGATTTATTATTTACTTTTCCTTCCTGACATTTTCTTATATAGAAATGAGCTTGTAGATATAAGTTTTCATTACTTTTTTTTTATTACTTGCTTGAAGAGTTGTGACAACACCATCTTTCTGCTGTTTGCCTCTATTGCTTGGCCAATCCTTGTCTGGTTTAAAAACAAGTATTTTTACAACTGGCACAAGGTCAAAGTGAAAACAGAACAAGATTGAGGATGAAGAAACAAAGTACCAGTCTCCACCAGCCAGTTTGCCAGAACTGGAATGACCTTCAGCTGGGATTTTAATTTGTGCGTCTCCTAAATTGATTTGAATTTCCAGAAATCTGTGGTAATGTTATTTTCATAGCCACATATTCCTCTCCACAGGGTAACACAGTGTCTGGTGCTGGGTATGGCTATTTCTTTCATCTGTCCCCTGAGGGACCATCCCAAATGCCTCTGCTGTCCTTCAGTGAGAACACAGCTCACTCCTGCACAAGGTACCTGGGCAGTTTGGTTCAAGAGATTTTCCTTTCCATCTCTAATTGCAGAGGTGGGCAGAAAAGGCCTTGCCCCTCTTTTAAGGATTTCCCCCCCCAGTTTTGCACCCTTTCAGGTCCTCTTCTCTTGCAAGCAGAGTTGTCTGGAGCAGGGCAGAATCTGTGTCCCTGGAGGTGTCCCTGCCCATGGCAGGGTGGTGGAATGAGATGATTTCTCAGGTCCCTTCCAACACTCCATGAATTCCCTGGTTCTGTGACATTTCATGCAATAATTGTTCCTTTAGTATCCAGGAACAGCTGTTGACAAAAGTTTTAACCAGTTGTTCCTAAAACAGAAAGAGTATTAAAAAATGGCATTGTACTGAATATTAACGGATAAGGTGACCTGAATTTTGGGTTAATCTGGATATTAATCTGGATTTTAAATCTCTGAGAAGATCAAACCAAGAGCTGCATTCAGCAATGTATACATTTGGGCTGAATCCAAGACAAAGAAAAGCCTTATCTGTCCAGATTCATGTCAGGCTTATCTGAAGGTGATGCTGGCTGAAGACTCATGAGCATGGGAAGGTGTTTTGTAGTGAGAACCTCTCAGTGGCACTGCACACTCCTTCTCAGCTCTGATAGGTCCAACACTGGAAACTTTTGACTTTTGTTCCAAAAAATAAAGTCTCATGCAGACAGCTGTCACAGATTTAAGATTTTTAGATACCAAAATGATGACTAGAAAAATCTGCTCACAGTACATGCACTGTAAAGGGTCAGTCTCCATGGCTTTCTCTCCTAAACAGGCACGGGTTGCTGGTGTACCCGGAGTATTTGCCAGGCACTCGTGTGCAGTTCAACAACTTCACAGCCTGGAGCTGCCACGGGGGAGCACAGGTACGTTTGTCCCCTCTGCCCTCTGTGATGCTCAGGATCTTTCCAAGTATCCCACCCACCTCCACACTGGCTCAAAGCCTGTATGTCCCTCACCTGCAGGCTCCTGTTTTAAAGTAAGAGACAGAAACTTGATTTGTGTGGATTCTTTTTGCTGCAGAATCAGTGCTGCTTTCACCAGCTGGTGTTGTCTGTAGTCATCAAGCATCTGTCTGCTGTAATCATGGAGTTTTAGAGTGGTTTGGGTTGGAAGGGACCTTAAAAAACATCTCATTCCAACCTCCCTGCAATGGGCAGGGACACCTTCCCCTAGATCATGCTGGCAAATTTGGAATCCTCCAAGAGGATCTGAGCTGCTAATAAAGATTGTAACAGGCAGATATGTTACATTTATAGAACTGATGACTTCCATGGGTTCTTTTTTATATTCTTCTTAAAATTTTGCACTTTTTATTTAATTGACTTTGTCTAGCTTTGTTCTCCAGCTAATATGGCTCACAATTAATCTGATTTTAAAAAGCCACTCCACCCTTTATTATGTCATACTTTTTTCCCATACTCACAATTTGGAACCTGTGATCCTATTAATTCCTGACTGATGACCTGAACAGTTTGTATGTGTTTATCTGTAAGGTTTTATAGCCTCACCCATCCTCATGACTCTTCCCCTGAAGGTGTCCAGTTTTTCAGTGCAATTTTTCAGGATGATGCATCCTCTTTCTGGAAAAGCTTGCTTGTATGAAAAGAAATGAAACAAAAGGGTGATTTGCAGGTTTGGTGTTGTTTGTTTTCTCTACATGACTTGTGATTTCTTTGTATGTGACTGACCTGGAATACACAAATAACTACGTTTAATCTGCTTCTTTCCGTGGGCTCCCTTTAGAAACAAACTTCTTTCTTTTAGGTGCCCCACTCTGGAAATGCTCAGGGTTGGGTTGGAGCAACTTGGGACAGTGGAAGGTGTCAGTGCCCATGGCAGGGGTTGGAATGAGATGGTCTTTAATGTTCCTTCTAACCTAAACCATTCTGTTATTTGATTATGATATCTATTATTATCATTTTACTTTCCTTTCATGTAGATTTTCAGTAGCAGGAACCTTGAACTCCAGCATTTCTGGATTTCTGCTTGCACAGACTTTGGAATTGACATCGTGGAAAGCCTGGGAAACATCTCTGTGTCTGAGAGTGTTTTCAGTGGACACCTTGGGCAAAAGGTGAGAGCTGCAGGGGATATTTCAATGTCTCTTAAGTCTCACAGCAACATTTCAGTAGGAATTTGGAGAAATAAGAAACAAACCTGGAACAGAGCACCTGCTCCATGGCAGCTTGGGAAGAGCTTGGATTTATAGTTTATAAGGGAATGCCCTCAAGTTGCAGCAGTGGATGTTTAGACTGGATTTTGGGGAAAATATCTTCACTGAATGGTTTTCAAGTGTTGGGACAAACTGCCTGGGGCAGTTATGGAATCACTTGGAGGGTTTTAAAAACCATCTAAATGTTGGCCCTTGTTTAGTGTTGGCCTTGGCTGGGTTGATGGTTGGACTCCATGGTCTTAGAGGGCTTTTCCAACCAAAACAGTTCTATGTTCTATTATTTTTTTTTCTTTCCCAAACATCTTTTCATTTAAACATTTCAACAAGGAAGTTTTAAAAAAAAAATTCTTTTAAACAAATTTGAAACAAGGACTCTGTTTTTTTCTGTTTTCATTAGAAACTACTACAAGATTTCACTCCATAAGGCATAATCATGTATATTCTTTCTAAAACAACATTCAAAAGTTAAAGCAAAATCACAAACACAAGAAGCTGAAGGATCTTAGCAAGACAAGTGCAAATTTTTTCCTACTCTTAATTTTTTTCCAGGATTGATACGATCTCGGAAAAATCTTGGAATTTCACCAAACCTGACTTTCTGAGAGAAATCAGAATTTTTCTTTAATCAAGCTTTTCTAACACAAATTCCTATACACCTTTTGCATTTAGCATCATTTAACCATGCACAGGTGGGTTTAGTTTAGTGATTTAAGAATATTGAGGGGGAACACCAGCTTTGGTTTCCATCCTTGTTAACACTTTGGTTTCCTCTGCTCTCTCTCAGCATCATTGGTCCACCTGGAACACAGAGTGTTACCTTTTTTTTTACTTGAGAATGAAAAATACTGACAAAATGTAATTTTATTTATGCAGTAAACATGTTCTTCTTCCACTATTTCTTTAGGCAGCTGGACAAAGTCCTTTGGGTGCTACCAGCTTGTTAACAGATTAATAACATGGATAACAATGGAATTTTAGTTACAACTGGCCACAGCTGCTTGTTCATGATTTTGAGGCCTTTTTTTTTTCCCTGCTCAGTTTTTTTATTGTTTTTTATTAAATTAATTTTCTCTCTGACTGGCAGGAAAAAAAAAAAAGCATTTTAAATGAGTTTTCTTTGGAAGCTCACAGAAAGAACCCTCCTTAGCAGGTCTATTCTAAGTAAACAGCTCAGATAAAATCCTGGCTTCACCTCTCCAACCTTGCAGTGTCCCAGTGGTGTCCCAGTGAATTTCTCTGACACCAAGGGGTGGATGTCTCTGCTTTTCCTTTGCAGGACCCATGGAAGGGCTCCAATGTTGTACTTGCTGAGAGATTTAGAGGCTCTCACGCTGTGCCTCGTTCCTTGCAGCACCTCAGGGGGGTGGTAATCTCTGATCATCTCATGATAAGAACCTCCTTGTCATAATTTACATCTTAATGGATGTAATTCTCCCTTTAATAATGTTGTCTCTTTAATATCAATTAAAACTTTACGACATTGATTTAATGAGAACCTTGGATAGTCCTCTGTGTTATCCCTTCCACTTTTTGGAAAAAAAGTGTTTTTAAAACAATCAAAAATTAAAACTGGAAATATCAGGGCATTGAGAAGTTGAGGCTTTGAAAAATTAGTGATAGGGCTAAATCCAGAACCTGTAAAAGCCAAGTGAGAGATTTTATTTAACTTCCCAGACATTCAGAAAGTCTCCTCCATGCACTCATTGTCTTTGTGGGACTATTTAAGGAGATGCATTTCTTCCTGGGAAAAGCAAGGGACACACAAGGGAGGAATTATTGTCTCACAGTGATCTAGTTGCTATCTGTTTAAATAAAAATAATTAATTAAAAATATAGAAAATTGGGTGGGATGGAAGAAGTGTAAGAAAAAAATCCAATAGAAACTTTCTGAGCAATTTTTTACCAGAAACCAGGGATTTCTGTTTAGCAGTGACTTGGAACAGGATGGCCCAAGGACCAGGACTATCACTCCTGATGTTTTGGCCTCAGAATAAAACAGCTGATGGAGCTACAGTGTCTTACAATGATTGAAGACAGCACCTTGTCTTTGAAGTAATAATCTACTTACAAGAGTCCATTACATTCTTTCTTTCCAATTGCAGGTGTTTTCACATAGGGTGGATTTCTTGATTGATTCTTTACTATGGCTTTTGAGATCTATTCTACAAGTATTCACTGGCCTCAGAATCAGTATCACAGGCTCCTGCCAGCCCTTCTTCCTCCAGGCTGCTCACTAATTCTGAGTGTATCTTTATTTCCAGCCCATTTCCAAAGCAGTTTGGCAGAGGGTTGAACACTTTCACTGTGTCATGGACTACAGTCACCCCAAAATCCAGTTTGTCCATTGTGTTTTTCATCTCCCATGGCTTTTGCTCTTCTTTTCTGGTTCTTAAAGCTCTAATAGACCCTGAAGTCCTCCAGAGCTTTTCAGAGAGCCTGGCTTAAGAGTGTCCCCATCCCAAATCACACAAAATGCCTTTGAATCTCAGTGATGATTTTTCTTAGAACAGATATAAGAATGATCATCTTTGCAGAGTAGGAAAAATTCCCACTTGCTGAACAAAAAATGAAAAGGAAAATGGGGCTGTAAAAATCCACTCACTGTGGCTTTCAGGTGGATTCTTTCTCCCCAGGGAATGCACACTTTCGTCTCCCTTCAAACGCCCAATCATAACTACTATGCAACAACTCAAACAAAAGGCAACAAGCTGCCCTTAAAAGTGATGCCATCACCTGCTTCAAGTGGGGAATTAGGTGGGTGTTTGTCAGAATTTGCCAAACAACAGCTCACCTCTGTCCTTTAAACCCCACATCTATGGGCAATCTCACTCTTGCATTCCCAGCTGCTGCATCCTGGATGCTCCTTTCCTGGAGATGTCCATGGCCAGGTTAGACAGGACTTGGAACAACCTGGTCTTTTGGAAGATGTCCCTGCCCATGGCANACCTTTGAATCTCACTGCTCAGATTTTTCTTAGAAGATAAATAAGAATGGTCATCTTTGCAGAATAGGAAAAATTCTCACTTGCTGAACAAAAAAGGAAAAGGAAAATGGGGCTGTAAAANCTCTATGATTCACATGGAGATGTTTTCTTCATTTCAGGATAGGACCTGTATGTCTGCAGGACTAAAGACTCCCAAAAGATATCAGCTCCACATCTCCAACACAGCTTTCAGGAACTTTGATGTGAACACTTGCACAGCAATCAGGACTTGTTCTGGCTGTTACCGAGGGCAGGGTGAGCCTGATTTATATTTATTTCTCAGGATTCCCAAATCCCAAGCTTCCCCTCCCATTACAAGTCCACAGTTTCCTCAGATGACCATTGATAACTCCTCTCCATGGGCTGAGGTTTCAGGTTCTCCCCAGTCTTTCTGGATGTGGCTTCATCACTCAGCTGAAGCCACATATTGCATTTATTTTAAACGTAGCCTGATTTTTGCACTGATACAGTTTTCTCAGTGGAAATGGGTTTTATACACTGCCTTGTTTCTGCATTTTCATTTTGGGAGGTGAAATTTCAAGAGTGATGATTTCTTTAAAAGCTGTGACATAACCTCACAGAATTTCACCAAGCTGCTACCTCAGGCCAGCCTAAACCTGAGGTGAATTTGCCTAAGATAATGTGTAAACTAAGCATCCTTCTGAGCTTTGAAGAGGTACTCAAAGGCTCTTTGAAGAATGTTCCAACTGAAATCGCCTCTTGTATTGTAACAAAATGTATTTATATGTACATGAAGACTGCCCCACAATAACACAGAAGAGCAAAAGATTTCAGGAGATGAGATCAAAGGACAGGAGGAATAGTAAAGTCTGGCTTAGTCAGGCTAAAACTGGGCATAGGACAGTCAAATAGTAACACATGTGTTATATGGACACTCCTACCAAAGCTGATTTGTTACAGTCCATGGGGCAATGATTTTCTGACATTTCTGTAATTATGAATGTGCTAATAAACTTTAGCCTGCAAGAATATTATTTTTTTTTTTAGCAATCTGTATTTCAGTGGTGCAAAAATCCTCCAGACTCACTTTTCAGCCAAGGCTTTATTCTGCCTTGGTGCTGCACGTACACAGAAGAGTCAAGTCCATTTACACAATGTACTCACCTCTAAAACATTTACCTACAAAAAAAGGCAGGCAGGATCTATAAGAATCACTTTTGTGCAGTCTGTAATTCTGGCTGTGGGGTCTGTGAAGAAGAGTTTGGAGTGGCTGAGGAGATGCTGGCAGGGCCAGGAGCAGCTCCTGGATCAGGCAAGTCTGAACCACAGTCACAGGGCGGTACTGGGCAAGTTCAGTCTGGCCAAAGCACAGCAATAGCTTTCTCTACAACCATCTCTACTTATTTTCCTGGATCTCCCATTTTTTTTAACCCATCAGACATTTTTCCAAAGGCAAAGTGAAATGGAATTGGTCTCTTTTCCTCCAGAGATTTGTCTTTAGGCCCATTTCATTAGGTGACCATTTTGGGCTTTTTTGAAATGCTACTTGTCACCCACAGGTGGATTTACAGTGACAGCTGAACATCTGACCTTCACCAATTCCCCTTTCCAAGTGTCCTTCCCGTTTCCTCACTCTGCCATCCTTGAGGATCTCGACGGCTCCACCACGGGACAGAAGGGAAGTCATGTCCTGCCTTCCACAGATCTCCTGGCAGCCTCCTGCACAGCCAGTGCCAACTTCAGCCAAGCTTCTGGTGGCAGTGTCTGTGACAGTGACCTTGTTTTCCACCGTATGGCCCTTCACTTGTAAGTAATTGTCCCAAAATGCAGCTTCTATTTGTTATTCCGAGATTGCTGCTGGGTCTGAGCTCAGTCCCAGGACTGCTGCCTCTCTGCTTGGTCCTAAACTAGGTCTAAAGCCTGAGCAGTGGGATCTCTTAATCTGCTGTGCTATCTCCCATGGCCTGTCACTCCATGGCAGAAGGACAAGGATCTCCTGGAGATGCTGTGTCAGATCTGGCATCTCACACTGAAGCTTGGGAAATTAGAAAGAGCTTTGATACCAATCCAGTCCTGGGGTACAGGCAGGTTGTTCCCATCAGCTTTGGTGCTTGTAGAGCTCCCAGTTCTGTCCTGGCTCACTTGTTTCCCCAAGATGGAATTGGAAGCTAAGGGAGAAATGCTGTTCAGCCAAGAACTGCCACCACTTCTGTCACCCAGCAAGGACACTTGCAAAGTTCTGACACGAGAAAAAGGGTGAAAAAGACTTTTAGAGAGCCAAACATCACTCCTGCTTTTCTTCCCATGCTCATCTTCCCTTCCCAGTCCCCTGCTCAGCATTTCACTCTCCTTTTGAAGTACAAATCTGAACAATTATCCAGTTTTTGCTGTCTCAGGTTAGAAGTACACAGGCAGAAATCCTGAAGTGCTCTGTCAGAGGGCTGTCAATTATTCATGTCTGCCTCATAATTCATGTTTTAGAAGAAGGAGGGGGAAAACCCCAACCCCTTCCCAAAAAGGAGAAAAAACTAATAGTTTTTTCCATTGAAGGAGAAAACTCTGAGACTTTGAAGTACCTGCAGAATTTCCATGTGATTACCATGTCTTGTAATGAAACCAAAATCTGCAAAAATTTAAGAGCTTAGAGTCATTCTGATTTAACTAAAAGGATACTGGGTAGAAGGCAGAATAAAGCTGTGCTTGGTGTTTTTCCTGAGCAGTTAACCATGAGGTCTCAGGGAAATTAATTCCCTTTCTGCTCTGTGTTTACCTTGATGAAATGGACTGCAGGATCTTTGGGCTGATGCTGTGTGGGTGGATGGAGCTTCTCTAAGTGATGCCTGTAGAGTGATTTGGGTCCTTTTGGGCACTGCCACAATGCAATTGTTAATAATTCACAACAGTTGATGTATTTAATACATCTTGTTTCTCCTGGAATCAAAAGGTGGGTAAGGAGCAAGCACAGGCAGGAGTTCACCTGTGCCATTGCTGTTAACTCTGGAAGACATAACCTGACCTAAGTTTTGTCTTCCCAGTAAACTGCATGAGAATTTCCCTGGAAGTGCTCAAGATTAGGTTAGACAGGGATTGGAGCAACCTGGTCCAGTAGAAGGTGTCTCTTCCCATGGCAGGGGGTTGGAACTAAATGAGCTTTAACTTCCAATCCAAATCATTCCAGGATTTGATGATTAGCCATATCTTCACAGACTTCTCAATTAGGGTTTTATTTCAAGCAAGTACCCTTTATTTAGCTCCTTTATTATTCATCTGCATGAGCTGGGAGTCAGTTTACATAAAGATGCTTGGCAGTCTGAGAAGAAGCAGCCAGCTGTTAGCCTGTCCTCCTGAGCTCTGTGTACTCAGCAGAGTAACCCCAGAGACCGTGAGCATCCTCTCTGTGCTGCTTCCAGATCCTCTCTCCTGAGCAGCTCCCAGCAGCCAAATCAGTCATGTGAAGTTGAAAGACTGTCAGATGCAGCCAGATGAGTGTGGTGAGTCAGGGAGGCTTTGTTCAGATGGATAGAGCTCCAAAAGGAACCTGGGAGAGGACCAGGATGGGGAATAAAAGGAGCTGGAGGGGATGAAGAGTAAAAGTCAATTAATAAAATATCTACAGCATGACCAGAGGATGAAGGGGTGGGAGGAGGAGAATGGGTGAATTTTATCCAGATGTATTTGGAGAGTGTTTGCAATAAAAAGGGAATAGTTTAGGATTAATACAGCAAAACATGACTAGGAGCAATTGGCAGAGGCTGAGTAAAGAGAATGAAGATAGGTGGGTGACAGGAAAAACATTCCTTACAAGTTCTTCTTGGGTCCATTTCATCTCAATGAAAAGACAAAAACACTGTTGCTTGGCTATCTTTAGTTTATCTCATCACTAGTTTTAGTGACAAGAAAAGAGTTAAAAATCTCCCTGGAAGAAATCTTTCTCTCATGCTCTACCAGACCATGGAATATGAGACCTGTCAGATCTGCAACTTGAATTTTCTGTGTTCCTCAAAAAAAAAACAAACATGAGAAGCTTGAGGTGGTGGGTTTTTTTTGCTTATCCTGAATTTCAGGGGTGGGATTCCAGCTCCAAAAACCTTGAAGCTTGAGGGAAATAATGGATTTTAAGAGGGGACACCTAGTATGGCAACCTCTATCTCAGCAACCTCAGGATCATTCCCTGACCCTGAGGGCAACTGGCAAGGGTTGGACATGGCCATATTTTAACCATCTTAGTCTCCAAACCATCAGGGATGCTGCATCAGCACTAATCTTTAGGAAAGATCCCCTGCCTGGGAGCTGTCAGGGATAGGGCTGTTCAGTGCCAGCTAAAAGAATGTCTGGAACAATTTTAATTATTTATGATGCAATGTTGACAACTGACTCTTTATCTTTGTGTTGTTTAATTTCCCAGAATGCACGTGTTGTATTGACACTATTCCCCAAAATAAACAATGTGTTTGGAGAAAAAGAGTGTTTATTAGAGAAAAACTATAGAAGCTCTTTTGTGAAAAGCAAAACTACTATCTTGAACATTTAGTGACTCTCTGTCCTGAACTACTCCCCTCAACAACTTCCAGGGAAATGGGGATCCATTTCCAAGCTTGCCCTGCTACAACAAAACCCTCCTCCACAAAGTCCAGTTGAAAGTTGAACTAATGCGTCACGTAAGCACGCTTTAAAGAGGGGTTTTATGTCTTTTAAAAATGTAATTGGAGCTTATAAAAGTCTTTATAAATTTATATGTGGGAAAGTTATTGAGTAGTCTGAAGCACAGCTTATGCTGTGGCACAGCACAGCGTGGCTGCAGGCTACGAGCGGCTGCTCCAAATGCCACCGCTACCCATATTATCATGGAACTATGAATCTCTATTAATATTAAAACAAATTTTCATTAAAAAATTGTCATAACGTGATTAAGTGACTTTCAAAGTTTCTT
This sequence comes from Alaudala cheleensis, assembly GCA_013398995.1. Lineage (NCBI taxonomy): Eukaryota > Metazoa > Chordata > Aves > Passeriformes > Alaudidae > Alaudala > Alaudala cheleensis. Next base: position 51,438 of record VWYE01015414.1, read on the forward strand.
CACATTATGCATAATTTTTACAAGAGGAGAGCATTAGAATAATCTGCAGCCTGGCAGCGCCTCGCGGCGCAGGCGACTCCAAACACGCGGTGGCTGCGCCTGCCAAAAGGGAGTTTCCCTCTTGCTCCCTCAAATTTGCTTTCTTGTACTCACTGGGGAAGCTTTGGGCTTGCTCAGCACCAGTCTTGTAGTTCAAGCCTTTTATTGCTTCCTCTTTTCCTGCAGAGCAAAAGATTAACTTTTTATGTTTAATTCCTAAATCGGCTCTAACATCCTCTCCTGTGTGATGCATTTTTGCTGCAAACCCATTCACTGCTGATGGAATGGTATCATCCCTACCTTTGTGCCTTTGAGTCTTGAAGAGAGTTCAGATGGCTACTCTAGACCTGCTTCTCCTTTGATATTTACTCTCTGTGGTGGAACATCCTCCTGCTGTGAAACACCCTGACAACCACAATTGTGTCCCCAGTCACCCTCTGGACATGTGTTCTCCCCATGTACATCATTGTACCCACACAGGGGACAGCTTACATGGTCACTTGTCCCCATAACCCATCCTCTGAAGGTTTCTGTGATGTAGCATGGAAGGCAAATATTACATTATTGCCTGTCCAGTCACCAACTCATCAGCTCAGCTTTAGAGATTCAGCTTTTACTCTGCTGCATTTCTGGCATTTCAGACATCTCACCAAGAGAACTTTGTCTCCCAGTGGAGGACAACTTTCCATTCACCCTGCAGTCAGGGGTGAGGGCAGCAAAGCCAGATCCTGCTCTGTGTTATGAGTAGGCAAGACAAGATATTTCCTCAAGCCTTCTCCCTCAGCTTGACCATCACCTGAGGTATTTCTAAGTGCAGGGAGATAAATTTAACATTAAGGCAGTTTATGCTGCCCTTAAGCTTTCTTTCCTTGCTAGGAGAAATCTGGCAAGTCCTTTGGATTGTTCTTATGGCCTGGATAGATCAGAGCCAGCTACATCAGCTGGGACTCCCTGTGATAACCAACATACTGATTCTCAAATCCCAGAATGGTCTGAGTAAGAAGGAACCTTAAAAGATCATCTCATTCCACCCCCTGCTATGGGCAGGGACACCTTCCACTATCCCAGGTTGCTCCAAGCCCCATCCAGCCTGGCCTTGGACACTTCCAGGGACTTTTTAGAGCTCTACCTGATGTAGGAAAAGCAGTGGCCATGTGGTCCTCCTCTGGTCTTTGCTGTGCTCACACTGCAGAGATTTGACCTGTTTGTTTAACAACCACCTTCCAGCTCAGGATTTCTATCTGATTTTAGTTTTCCTGAAAATATCAGCTTGTAAACTGTGGAATCTGGGGAAATGTTTTAAGAACACAGGGGATTTTGGAAGTCAGGGGTAGCAAGCTGAAATTCTACTCTGACTCTGAATTAATCCATCTTGGCTTGTCAGTCACAACCCTTAATTTTCCTGGGAAACCATCTCAATTCTTCTTTTACTTAAAATTCAGCCCTTGGTGGTTACTCAGGATCAGGGTCAAAGATCTACTTATTTCCTAAAAGACTTATACAAGAAAAAAATCACTGCTACTAAGGATTCATAATAAAAGACAGATTTGAATAATGAGCTTGGTATCTCAACAAAGATACACACGTTTACTGAAAACAGCTGAAAATTCTTAGTTCCTGGCAATTAAAATAAAGTGAACTGGTCTGGGGCCCAAGATTAAACCTGTAAAGTGTTTGATATGGTCATAATTTGGAATTAGCCTCCCCTTGGCCAACAATAAACATGGACTCTTGATATAAACATTTGATGTCCCATTTGAAGTTCAATGCTAAATTGTTTCCTGTTTTTGAAGGGGGATAATCATAATGGATTATTACACAAACAGAAAGCATTTAGAGCTGAACAGAGTGCCTGCCTTCATACACACAGATATGGACCCTTAGGATAAATAAGTTAATGGTAAACATAAACAGGAGAGTTAATATTTGTTCTACTCCATGTTGTTGATTGGCTTAACAAATCCTTTGTGGCCCATATCTGTCGAGCAGTTCTGCACAATGCATTTGAGCTAAATTACATAACAGTTTATACAGTCACAATTGGTGAATTGTGGCTCAGACTGTAAAGCCCCATCCTGTAATCCTGCCATATTTCTAAAGCAAATTGCTCCTTAATTGAAACCTGCTTCGATATAAAAATACAGCCTTCACAATGAGTCATCCTTTTTTTTCCCCCCTTACAGTTTGTAAAGGCTTCCAGCAGTTTAAAGGGAGGGTTAATTTTGCATTAGGACCATTGCCTCCTAGTTTCTTTCAAATAAAGCCAGGAGAAGTTCAGGGGAAGGCTCTTTCCTCTGATAATGAAGCTCTGCACGTTAATGATGCGTGCAGGCTCCCTCGGATCCTCTGAATTAGAAATACCCATGTAAGCCAGCACTCCTCTACTTCATTAACATTAAAGAGAGGTAGATTGGTGGCTATTTAGGGCACAGTGAAATCACTGGCTATTTAGGGCAAATGGAAATGGTGCTAATTGTGGCTGGTAATTCCATTAGTAGGGTACTTCCATTTTGGTGCCTTTTTGGTGTGGAGGTGAAAAAACAGCACACTGACATCCTTTCAAGGGGAATGGATCTCAGGCTTATTGTGTCCTTGCACCAGTTAACCTGTACATGCACTGAGCTGAGAAGCTTTCTAGGTACCCCAAATTTTTGGTTGTGGGCAGTCTGCCAGGAGTAGGAAATTATGCCACACCATAAATGGGTGGCAACACCTCAAGCAAGGCATGTGAAAGATAAGGGCACAACATTCCAGGTCAAGAAAACCCGGGAGATTCCAGGCCATAAAGCATCTCCTGCTCCTTTTTCATCCTGGGTCATGAACAGGCTTTCACCTGAACATGAGCCAAGGGTGCCCAGGTGGTCAAGAGGCCAAAGGCACCTGGGCTGTCCCAGCTCTGGGGTGACAGCAGGGCCAGGGCAGTGCCTGTCACCTGTGCTGGCACTGCTGGGGCACCTCCAGCCCTGGGGACAGCTCTGGGAGCCTCATGAAAAGAAGGACACTGAGAGGCTGGAGCGTGTCCAGGGAAGGGAATGGAGCTGGGGAAGGGGCTGGAGCACCAGGAGAGGCTGAGGGAGCTGGGAAAGGGGCTGAGCCTGGAGAAAAGGAGAATCAGGGGGGACCTTGTGGCTCTGCACAACTCCCTGACAGGAGGGGACAGCCAGGGAGGGTTGGTGGTCAGGTTTTGCTCCCAAGGAACAGGACACGAGTACATGGCCCTAAGATGCACCAGGAGAGGTTTGGATTAAATATTAGAAATACTTTCCTCGTGGAAAAGGAGGTCAGGCATTGAAATGGAATTCNAAAGAAGGACACTGAGAGGCTGGAGCGTGTCCAGGGAAGGGAATGGAGCTGGGGAAGGGGCTGGAGCACCAGGAGAGGCTGAGGGAGCTGGGAAAGGGGCTGAGCCTGGAGAAAAGGAGAATCAGGGGGGACCTTGTGGCTCTGCACAACTCCCTGACAGGAGGGGACAGCCAGGGAGGGTTGGTGGTCAGGTTTTGCTCCCAAGGAACAGGACACGAGTACATGGCCCTAAGATGCACCAGGAGAGGTTTGGATTAAATATTAGAAATAATTTCCTCATGGAAAAGGTCAGGCATTGAAATGGAATTCATGGGGGAGTGGTGCTCATACCTCTCTAAAAACAGAGTTAAGTCTCCATGCTTGGAGGGATTTAAAACACATGTAAATGTGGCACTTTGGGACATGGTTTAGAGGTGGCCTTGGCAGTGTTTGCTTAATGGTTGGACCTGATGATCTCAGATATCTTTTCAAGCTTAAACAATTCTATAATTCTACAACTTGTCTGTTATGAGTAGACACACAGGCAAAGATGTATTTCACTTAACTGGAGCCATCTGGAAGTTCGCTACACGGTTTAAGATATTTATCTTCTAAATATTGGTCTCCAACATAAATGGATCCACAGTTAAGTCACTTGTAAGGGAATTCACATTTCCATTCAATAGCTGTTGGATCTACATGGCTGGTGTGGAATTGCCACCTAACCTTCTGATTGGTCAGTCTTGTATCCCATCAGGATTGTCCCTTCCAGGCTTTCTTCTCCATCTTTAGTTCTCCTGGAAGTAGTGGGGAGAGTCCCCCAGTAAAAGTGGTTCAAGCTGCTCTCTTCAGAATCCTCCAGAGATGAAAATGAAAATAAATAAAGAGCAAACCCATGTGAATTTATGCTGCAGAGAGGATGGGTCTGGGTCTCTGCCACTTGCTGTGAAATTTGGGCATCTTTGCAAATCAGTAAGGTGCCTTGTGATGTGCAAGAGAGTTTTGCATTATGTGTGGTGTTCTTCTGCTGCTAGAAACCTTCTCCTGAATACCTGTGCAGGTGCTGATAACTGAGGCAATAATGTGCTTGTTGTCATTTACTTGCTTAATTAGCAGCCTAATATCCTGGTCCAGTTAATGCCCATAAGAGGAGGTTTATTAGTGGTACAAAAGCTGTTTAAGCCTTATAAACTCCTTCCACTTTCATTGGCCTGCCAATATCTTCTGGTTGAGTGATTCTTTGCTGATTCACACTTGGCTTTGCCACTGCTGTTTCTCAGCTGAGTGTTTCTGGGTAACCAGAAAGTGCTTGGACAAAGTGACAGACATGAGAATAACAAAAAAAAAAAAAAAAAAAACAAAAAACAAAACCAAAATAAAAAAATAAAAATTTAATTAAAAAATTTAAAAAGTCTGGGATGACTGCTTTGGCACTAGGGGGAAAGGAAAGCAACAAACCAACCAAAAATTGAAAATACGGGCTAATTGCAGGATGATATGAGTTTTAGCTGTCTTGGGTTAGTAAGCCATATCCAGTCTGAGAGGTTAGATAATATGCTGAGATGTGTAGTTGTAAGGTAATGCTTCAAATATTGACAAAAATTATTCAAGGGATGCTTAAAAGAGGGGATTTTTTAAAGTTTAGTGTCAGCTCAAATGCCTGAACTGAGAGTAGTCCACTGCTAACTGAAATCTAAAAGGTATATGACCCCTCATGATACCAGTGCTAATGTTGATCTGTTCAATAAGTGTTTTTGACTGGACTGATCATAAATTAGGAGTGCAAAGTTGTAGTGAAAAGGGGGATTGAATTCTCATTTGGATGCTCAGAAGAACTGCTCTGCTAAAAGTTTACCCATTTTCCATAGGATTTAATCAATCTGCAGCAGCCCCAGCTTTGACTGCAGGCAAAGATCAACTCTCTGAATTACACAGGATTTTTGTATTTTCAGGCTCAGGGAAACTTTTGACCACCCAAATGGGAGTGAGTGATCACAGAACCACAGAATGGTTGGGTTGGAAGGGACCCTAAAGATCATCTCATTCCACCTCCTGCCATGGGAAGGGAGACCTTCCACTAGACCAGATTGCTCCAAACCCCACCCAGCTTGGGATGAGGCTGATAATAAAACTCTATAAAATTTGTTAAGGGTCTTAAAAGTTGAAGATGGTGGAGGGAAAACACTATGGCAATGTTGAAGTTGGTACCCTGGGTATTAGCACTACTCTGCTTTCTTCCTCTTCCTTTATTCCTGCGTGCTGTGTCTCTCTTTCTCTTTCTCTTTTTGCAACACTTGGGGTGAAATATTGTTTCTTATGGCATTTGTAAGGAATTACAAAAATTTAGAGACATTCTAAGGCAGATCCAGCACAGTTACTGTAATTCAAATCAAAACAGAACTGTATACACTGCAAAATTACAGAGTTCAGTCCAAAAATGTAATTACATTTTTTTTTTCCCTGCAGAAAAGAGGCTCCAGACATTCCCTATAATTTAACTGTGACTGACAGTAGGAATAAGACAGACACAGTCAATTATGTCCCTGATACTTTATCAAACCTGTATGGCTGGATGGTTCTTCTCTTGGATAAAGAGACTTACACATTGACATTTGACAACCCTTTGGTCAGCAAACAGCTCCAGGTAACACAGGAAAGTTTTATAATTTCAAAATTATATCTGGAAGAGATAATCACACTTTCATCTCTTTGGATGAACAGAGAGAAAAAAAAATAGAGTTAAGTNGGGAAAAAACAAAAAAAAAAAAAAAAAAAAAAAAAAACCCAAAAAAAACCCCAACAACAAACAAAAAAACCCAACAAAAACAAAATCTAAAAACCAAAAAAATAACCCCACAAAAAATTCTCATTTGAATGCTCAGAAGCACTACTCTGCTAAAAGTTTACCCATTTTCCATAGGATTTAATCAATCTGCAGCAGCCCCAGCTTTGACTGCAGGCAAAGATCAACTCTCTGAATTACACAGGATTTTTGTATTTTCAGGCTCAGGGAAACTTTTGACCACCCAAATGGGAGTGAGTGATCACAGAACCACAGAATGGTTGGGTTGGAAGGGACCCTAAAGATCATCTCATTCCACCTCCTGCCATGGGAAGGGAGACCTTCCACTAGACCAGATTGCTCCAAACCCCACCCAGCTTGGGATGAGGCTGATAATAAAACTCTATAAAATTTGTTAAGGGTCTTAAAAGTTGAAGATGGTGGAGGGAAAACACTATGGCAATGTTGAAGTTGGTACCCTGGGTATTAGCACTACTCTGCTTTCTTCCTCTTCCTTTATTCCTGCGTGCTGTGTCTCTCTTTCTCTTTCTCTTTTTGCAACACTTGGGGTGAAATATTGTTTCTTATGGCATTTGTAAGGAATTACAAAAATTTAGAGACATTCTAAGGCAGATCCAGCACAGTTACTGTAATTCAAATCAAAACAGAACTGTATACACTGCAAAATTACAGAGTTCAGTCCAAAAATGTAATTACTTCTTTTTTTTTCCCTGCAGAAAAGAGGCTCCAGACATTCCCTATAATTTAACTGTGACTGACAGTAGGAATAAGACAGACACAGTCAATTATGTCCCTGATACTTTATCAAACCTGTATGGCTGGATGGTTCTTCTCTTGGATAAAGAGACTTACACATTGACATTTGACAACCCTTTGGTCAGCAAACAGCTCCAGGTAACACAGGAAAGTTTTATAATTTCAAAATTATATCTGGAAGAGATAATCACACTTTCATCTCTTTGGATGAACAGAGAGAAAAAAAAATAGAGTTAAGTACACTGAGAAAATCTCTCTGTATTTATAGGCTTAGATAAGATGACTGATAAGCTCTCTCTTATCTCTTAGATAAGCTCTCAGTAGTCACCTGGAGCAGGAAGGTCATGGAATCATGGAATGGGTTGGGTTGGAAAGGACCTTAAAGCTCACCCAGTTCCAAACCCTGCCATAGGCAGGGGCACCTTCTACTGGACCAGGTTGCTCCAAGCCCTGTCCCACTTGGCCTTGGACACTTGATGATTTTGGATATCTTAGGTGAAAAATCTTGTGTGGTGCTTAGGAATCAAAAGGATTTTTACTGCCTTAAGTCATGTTGAAGCACAGTCTTCAGAAAACATTGTTCATCCTCACCTTTTACAGGTGATGGGGAGGTGTTGATTTTTTCTGCATTTACCATCCCCTCCTGCTTAATTTTACATCTCTTTTCATGTTTTCAACCCATGTTGCCTGTGAGGAGCACCATCCTCTTTGCCTCTTTATGCTGCACTCCATGGAGCTCTCCAGACTCAGACATGTTTCTTTTGGTTCCCTCTCCTCCAGTATTCAGTGACATTTAGCAACTTCAAGGCTGGGAATTACCTGCTGGTGGAACACAAGGATCTCCCTGCCCATCTGGAGGCTGTGGTGTCCTGTGGGACAAGGAGGGGACAGCCACTCCAGGTGCTGCCTTCCTATAGACACCACAGGAGCTGTGATTGGCACCTCGACAGCAAACTGGGGAAGTTCACCTATTTGGGTAAGTTTACCTGTTTGAGGGTTGCAATGTACATTTGTGATGAAGAATGGTGACAGAGCTGATGCCTCTTTAATTGAAACCCCAAATCTGCTCAAGGCCAGCCTTCAATGGCCTTTCAATAAATGAGAGGTCCTTCAAAATGTCAATGAATAGGTAAGTGCACATCAGATCCATCCCTAGCTGATTTAGCTGGTGCCTGACCTAGCAACAAAAGGAATGTGCCATAAATAGTGGGTGATGTGACACTGGTTGTATTTAAATTGGTTTTTTGGGAGTGGTCAAGGCATTAAATTCCACAAATGACCTCTGTTGCCATCTGGTCCAGTATCACAGGTATCATCAATAAATCATGGTCACCTTGCTAGGCTGAGCCCACTGAAGGCAGTAAGATTACTGGGAGAGAATTTTTCCTAAAAACTTCCCTAGAAACCTAGAAATTTTCCTGGAAACTTCCAAAGACATCTTAGACCTTTTCCTACGTGACTTTGTACATGAGATCATGGAGTATGCTGGTCTTTTATTTTTTTTTTTTTTAATAAATGGACATTTTCCACAATTCACATTCTCAAGCAAATAATTTTATACATGTCTATGCTCTATATATCAAAAGCAAGGTAGTGATTGTTGCTTTAATTAATAGCAGCAGAACTGGGAATCACAAATGAATTTTGGTGTCTTTGAGAAGATTAGCTTCTCCTTCATGACTCATACCAGGAAACTAGAGATGATGATTTTCATTATAACAGATTATTTTTCGCTCTTCTGTTCCATTAAATGTAATGGATTTCCCTTGATTTTGAGGTGGCATGAAAATGGCTTTCTCATGTAGGATACCTTTAGAGCAATCATTGTGACAGTGGAGAGGAAAACACACCTGGAATGAGGGCAGGCAATCCACTGAGCTTGGTCTGGCAACAGTGAAAATCAACCAGTGTGGAAAATCACATTTGTGGGGAAGTGGGGAAGCCCAAACCTTAACCTCAGTCTGAGGATCACTCTGTGCCCACCTCTGGTCCTCCAGCAACTGCCAAAGCACAGCTTGTGTTTAACATTTTAGCTCCAAAAATGGACTGGATGTACCCAAGCATCAAATTATAAAAGATCCCTGGGCTTGCTAAATCCCAAACTGTGCTGGTTACCACCTGGGAGTCTGCCTGGTCCAGGGCAAAGCTGTGCCAGGAATTTGGCAAGCATTATAACCATGTAAATTATTGGGGTCCTGATCTTTGTTCTGTGTCCTGGCCCAGTTAAGATACAGTTCAGGCGTAGATTGGCTACTATAAATTCATCTGTTGTGTCTAAGCCTTGCCAGAGATCAAGTCAAGTATTTACTGAAAGAGGAAAAACGTTTTATTATTTCTGTTTACTAACAGTGTAAATTTGTTCCTTCAAATATTAAATATGACTGCATTTCAGTTTGCATATCCTGACCTGGCACTGTCAGAGCAGCAAGGGAAAGCTCAGAGGATGGCAACTGTGGCTTGGCCTCTGCTTTTGAAAACAGAGGAGATGACAATCTTGGGAAGACTGGGACAAAATTGGTCTGGCTGGCTTATGTCACTTTTGCATCACAGATACTTTCTTCTCCTTCTCTTGCCTTACTTTCATCTGGATTTTTATTACATGAAGAGCTTGTTGTGGTTCCTCATTTTAATAGAGAGAGAGAGAGAGAAATAATCATCCAAAGTACAGGAGGGGAAATTTATGAAAACACCTAACATGAATAATTCATGCTTTGAACGTTTCCTGCGAGGACATTTTTAGGAGTGAGATCAATAATTCAGTGTCAGGTACCTAATATCTGTGCTGTCAGTGTAGGGTAAAAGTTTGAAACAAAGCAAGCAGATTCCTGGCCCCGGTGTGGGATTTCATTTCTCTCCTTCGCTGTGCAGGCTGAGAGGATGAGGATAATTAGCCAGCAGAGCACATTCATGGCATGTGGTGGACTTTCCATCACTCAGGGTCCTTAGGAGATGCCTGGCTGTCTTTTCAGGGAAATATGCTCCAGCTCTGCGAGAGGCTATTAGAGACCTCATGAGGTGGGATTCACGCTCTGGAGGAGGTCACAGAAAGCTGCCACAATGGTCCCTTCTGGCCTTAAACCCCCACCACTCCACCCACCCACCCCGAGAGGACAAGGCTAGAAGGTCTGGCCTTCAGAACATCTTCCCACCTAACTCTGCAAGTTGGCTCTTTTAGAATATTTTTTTTAAATATTTTATTTACATTTAACTATATGAAATAATTAGCCAATTAATTAATCCCGTTTACAAGCTTTGTCGGATTCTTCAGCTGTCAGTCATGCCCGAGCCCGGGGCCGGCGCTGAGTCTCAGCTCCCTCCTCCATCAGACTCGGTCTCCATGGCTACAGGCTGCATCTGCTGACACCCCACTCTCTATTTACTGCTTAATTAAGAATTTCACGCTCAGCCCTTATCTGCTGCTAAGAACAAGAACACACTGTTAAGAAACTCCAAATTTAGGCTGCTGCACAAGGAAAGCCTTTCTTGTTGTCCTGACTGCGTGGAGCCTCTTTAACGACCCTCTCGGCAACTGCGCTGCCACCCTTCAATCAAAAATCATTAAATGGGGCAGAGATAATGAGCATGTAGCATATCAAAAGGAGGATGTTTGCTCGGGCTAAGGAGGAAAAGCTGTGAGGGCCTACGAGCAGCCGCCACTTCAAAGGGAGAAGGGGGCTCGATAAAGAGTCATTTGTTCCTGTTTGACTTATGTAAAAGGTCTGGTATGTCGCAGCCCCGTCTAGCAGACGCGGGTCCCCCCTCCGCAGGCTCGTGTGTCAGCGCTCGGGCAGCTGCGCGCAAACAGCATCAGCCCGAGCATAAAATCACTCGACTCCTCGGCCACAATGGGCACTTGTAGGGGGTGGCGGAGGGAGGGCCGGGGGGACAATGGCGAGACAATTATTGCAGCTGCTCGGGAGGGCCATCATTCTTCCTGCCCCAAAAGTCGGGGCGGAGGGGGAGAGCTCCGGCGTATTAGTCACCCTCCGACTTTTGGGAGCGCTCCGGTGGGGTTTCGACAGCTGCTGGTGTTACCACCCCTTCGCTATGATTGTACGTTCTGCCAGGGGTCAGCTCACTTCTGACCCGCCGCTTTTGTGCCCCTCGAGAAAGCCTTTTTAGGGCGAGCTGCGGGGAAGTGGCGGGGGCGCGTTGCTTCCAAAATCGACGCGGGTAAATGCGGATCAGATGCCAGCTCATTAATGAGCAGCCTCCTGAATTCACACAGGCCTGCATGGGGGAGAAAATGGGGAGAAGGGGAAGGAAAACGCCGTGACTGAGAAGATATTGTTATTCAAACGAAGCGGGCAGCCGAATGAAGCCACCTTGGCCAGAAGTTTGCATCGGGGCTCAGGGTTTCTCCATGCCCTCTTCCATCCGAAATTGCCTGGCGTCATGCAAGTGTTTGTTTATCTTTAGAGGAGAGAAAAAAAAAAAAAAAGGTCTGTCTAACACAAAAGGCAAGAAAATAGACCGTATGGAGGGGATTAAAGGAGTTAAGTGGCACTGATGGTTGGAGTCTTTGCAAATTAGGCTTGGGAGCAGGAGAATGCAGGGGGTGCTGAATGGGGAGAAATGATTGTAATAGAGAATGTTTCTGTTATATGGTCAGTGATCCTATTAACAGATAGTCACTGCTGCCTACATACAGGAAACTCTGTTAACCAGCCTCTAAGCCACTTTAAAAGTCACCTTTTGTGATTTCTTTTTTTAAATGGTCCTTTTCGGACCATTTTAAAGGGGCCTGCATTGAAGGACAGGTAACCCCCTGCCCCTTCTGGATGCCTGGGTGAAGGGGAGGCTTTGGGAGCTTGAAGCATCCCGTGCCAGTCATTTCTACATCATCAGCTTTGCTTTGGCACCACTCATAGCAGCACCCTGATTTTCTCTGGGGCACCCTGTGTGTGAAGAGAAGTGATTCTCAAAGGTCACCGTGGGTCTGCAGTTGTGGTGTGACTCTGAAACACTCCTGGGTTGTGGCTCAACCACGTTTCAGGGGAGTGGAACATGATATGACCACGCTGAATTGAAAAAAAAAAGAAAAACAACCCACTTATTGTAACAAGGGTGGTGGAAAGAAACGTCCCACTGGGACATCTGGGATATTTTTTGGGAGAAATATCCTTTGTAAATTGCAATAATAACATTATGAGCTTTTTAAGTCTGTTACAAATTTCAGCATATGGTGCCACAGCGTGGTTCTGCTCCTTGGTTAAGGTCTCTGGGCAATACTGGAATTGGCTGAAAACCAGAGAGATGTTGTTCCCTTTTACTTAACTTTTGAAATGTTTAAACTGTTTTCTTTTGGAATGAAACAAAGTGTTGGCTTCCTTCACCTCCAGATTTCTCTTGGCTTTTATTATTTTTTTTTTCTAAAATTGAAGCGCTGGACAGAAACATTATTAAAAACATCACTGAAAGGATTATCAAACGTTTTATTTATCCCAAATACATTTTTCAGTAGACACTGCTTAGATGGAGATGGGTCATCCTGCTGACTTTGCTCAGGCTGCTCATGTGTGAGTTGTTAAGAGGGCCTGAGGCTCAACCTCACATTACTGCTGTGTCAGAAGCAGGTTTACTATTTCCATAGTTCTTAAAAAAATAATTTGATTATGCTTATTGTCTTTTTCTAGATTCCTAAAGAATGATCTCACTTCCATTAGGCTCTGCGGGTTTCTGTAATTGCTTTGTATAGGAGGAAAAACGCTCTTCAGAATGTTTGTTTCTAATAATAAAATACAGAAAATAAATAAACACAGATCTTTTCTGCAGTCCTCTTGCTTGGGGGTAAAGGAGAACCCCAGGTGAAAGACATGAAGAATGGAGTTAATTCTTTACAGAGGACTGATTGTGCAGGGATGAGTCTTTTCTTCCAGCCAGATAAAACTCAACCATATCAGTTGTTTCAGAGGGCCAGTTGACCAGATGTGGGCTGCTCAGTGAGCTCCATGAAATGAGAGTCAGTTCTTTTGCAAAGATGTGCCCCTTGTAATCACAGAATCATAAAAATGCTTTATGTTGAAAAAGACCTTCGGGGTCACCAGGTCCAACCTGTGACCCATCCCTACCTTGTCACCCAGACCAGGGCACTGAGTGCCACATCCAGTGATTTTTTTTTTTAACAGTTCCAGGCCTGGTGACTCTACCAACTTCCTGGGCAGTCTGTAGCAATGCTTAACCACCCTTTCCAAAAGGAAATCCTTCCTGATGTCCAACCTGAACCTCCCCTGGTGCATCTTCAGGCCATTTCCTCTTGTCCTGATGTTAATTACCTGGGAGAAGAGACCAGCACCCACCTGGCTACGACCTCACTCCAGGGAGTGGCAGAGAGCAGGATCCTCCCTGGGACTCTTTCTCCAGGCTGAGACAACCCTGCCCCATTCCCTCAGCTGCTCAATTTTTGTCATAGACACAAAGAGACAGAACAAAACACAAAAAATGGTGGGTGAGCTCCCATCCTTGTGGCATGGAGGCAGAGAAACCAGAGAGTGCAGCAGTTACAGAAATAAAATATGAAATGCCATTATAATCTTGTCAGGGTTGATGTTTTGACTATGAGGTGTCTTCAGGAGGAATTTCACTCAAATGCCAATAAACAAGAATCCATATCCATTAACCCAAAGACATATAGACATACATACATATATATATAAATAAAAAAAAATATATAAATTGTATCTATCTATTTATATGTGTACAAAATGGGTTTTTACATCTCTTGTCCCTACTTCATCATCCTCATTATATCATACTTCTGGGTATCTCCTGCAGAAGATCCTCTCAGGGGATGACAAAACACCCTCTCCCAGGTTCTCCAGTTTCTAGAGGTGTGTCTCACGGTGTTGTTGATTGCGCTGTCTAAAATGTTTTGATTTCCTGGTGATGGATGTTGGCCCAATTGATGTTAAATAGCATGGAGCTGCTTGTTATTTGTAAGTCAGGCTATTGGAGCCATTTATCCTAGTTTCAGCCCTTCCTAATATCCACAGGCAAAATTCCGAGTCACTGCAAAGCTGATAAAAGACTGAGTTGCTCCTCCTTCATGTTCACTCAAGGAGCCCTGAACCAGGAAAAGTTACCATCAGGATCATCCAGGAGGCCTATATTTATGATTCACAGCCCAAACATCCAGGAGCAGCTGTAATAAGGCAGAAAATTGATGAGCCTTATAAAGGTTTTATACAACTAAACCCCGGAGCCTTATAACTACATTTTGCCAAGAGTCACCTTAATTCAATGTTTACTAATGATGTCCTTCATCTGCAGTGCCTGTGTCTCTTCCTGTCCTGCCAAACCCAGTGACAACGCACTCAGCAGCAGAACAAAACCAACCAGAAGGACTGTGGCACTGCAGCCTTGATTAATCCCAAGGCCTTTATCTTTTTTTGATCAGTTTTTAGGAGTATTTGTAGGGAAAAGGCAACAAAACGCTGCTGATTCACAACTGTTGCACTTGACAGCCCACGGATGTAAATAATTGTACAAGTTTCAAGGATGTGGAGAGTTCTGGGGAAAATTCTGTCCCTGATTCTTATGCTCATGTCAAGGGTATAAATAACTTATAATGGCGTGAATTGTCATGTTCTCTGGTGGGATGACACTTCAAATACGAGAAACTTTTATTGTCACCCTGAGTCTGGACAGGGCAATGATAAAAGTCTGTACTGAATTAACTCTTTAGTGGTTCCTTTCTTCACCATGTAACGGGATTGAACCCCATTGTGAGGTCTGTGCACCATATTGATCAAGTTTTATGTCCCCTCAGGATTTAATTAGAACAGCTTTTCTCTGAAAAATACAAACATCCTTAATGAGATGATTTCACTCTAGTGCCTGCAAAAGTAAGCAAAAGAAAAAAAACAAACCACAAACCTCACAAAATATATTTAGGTGAAAGGGGATAGAACCAGGGCTTGGTTGTCTTGTTTTTCCTAAGCCTTTTGTATCAGCTTTGGCAACTGTTTTGCCTTGTGTGAGAAGAAAAACAACATAACCATAAAAGTACTCACAGATGTATTGTCTGAAAGCCACGAGAGCTGTGTCAGAGGCTTTAAATGAGCAGTTTCATGTCATTTTTCCCCCTCAAATGTTCACCTCGTGGCCACTCAAAGCACGCTGCTGTTCAGTGTGAGCTCTGTGGGATGGTTTGGGGCAGATTGACTTGACTGATACATGGATCAGATCCCAGCTACCTTTGGGAGAGAAGGTGTCACTGAAGAACAGGGCTGAGGCACCTGATTACTAATTAATCAGACATGAGGAAAACCTCATGGAATCAGTTTCTGTTTAATTATGGAAGCCTCATTTGGCATAGGAACATATGCTGCTAACTCAATCGAGTGCTTTCAACTGACATCAAATAGTAATTATCAGAAAGAATCAAGTTTTTTGATTATTCATACTAATTTATTGAACACTTAAAATTAATGAACCTCAGTTATTTTAAATTTGCTCAGTTGCACTGGGAGAAAAGGAGGGAGGTGGGGAAGGATGGGTTTCTCAATTTAAAAGCACAGAGACTTGTTTAAAGATAAAATAAGTAAATTACAATATGGCATGAAATCCCTTAGGTGGGTTGATGCACACAGAGGAGAGTTCCAGGCATGTTCTGGAACTGAGGAAAGTTCTGACAATGGCTTCATTGATACAATTGTTCTAACTCCCCCAAATTTCTTCCAACAACACTTTAGGGTCACCATTAGGGGCTGGGCAGAGGACAGGAGATTTATTTGTTTGTCAGAGTGTTTCTATTTTAACCTACAGTTGTTCCAGTCTGGTGACTGAAAGGAAGTGCCTTTATAAGCCACTGGAGATGAAGAGGAGGTGGGATTTTAGCTGGGTCTGAAGCAGCTTTCTCCTGCTCCTCTTTGATTTGCATTATCCTGGCCCTTCTCCTGCTGACAACACACGGGCACAGAGGTTACCACTGTGATAATTGCTGCTGACCCCTTTTCACAGCACAGAACACAGGGTCCCTGTCTCCAGTCTATAAAGTCTGACTAATTAAAGCATCCCTTTCACATACCAGATTTTGGGGGAGAAAAGAAAAAAAAAATCAAAACTGAACTCCAAAACAAAAGCTGTGTTTTGCTGTTTGAGCCAGTTAATACATTATGCATTCGGTGGTGTGATATCACTTGTGTGAGTGGAACTGCTGTGGGTTTATAGTGGGATAAATGAGATTTGAGTTCCAGCCTGGAATTTCTGTTTGTTGAATGTTTTTCTTTTTAGCTGTTTCTAATGAGTTGTCTTGAGACCTTCAGTATCTGTAAATTAAAATGTGTTTGTTTAATCCTTTCTCAGAGCGCAAAAAAAGGACAAAAATTGCTTAGAAAACATGAATAGTTGCTTTTAAAGAAAATGTCTTTGTAAGAAATGTATAAATCTTGTCAGGAATTCATGTGTGGAAATTGGTTGACTAATTTTTTTTTTTGTGTTAATTTGGAAAGCCTTGCTGTAACTCCCTAAAATTCTCTGTGTTCAGTCACAGGAGCTGACTTAATTCAGGTCACACTGAAAGAGAAGGAAAGAGTGGCTTTACCTACCCCAGGTATGTGACAGAAATTCTGTGTCAGAAAACCTTGGTCTGGGAGTCACAGCATTTCTTTTTTACAGCTTTTTCAAGAGTAAATTGCTGTTTTCCACTTCAATATTTTGTGCATCTATCAAGCCAACAGAGGGCCTTGGTATTCATATAGGCATTTCACTGAGCCCTATCTACCCTTGCTCAAGATAAATGTGTGATTCCACAGTATAAAACACTATAAACTTTCTCTGGAAAATACCACAGCAGATCAGAAAGGTCATGGAGAATGTAAGACTACAGAGAATTTTAGTGCTCCATAGTCTGATATTCCTGCTCAGTTTTATGTTGAATCAGACAGAAAAATACACCAGAGACAAGGGAGACCTCTAAGTTTTGATATTTTTTGATATTAACTGCCTTGCTGTGCTGTGTATTAACAATAATCACTGATGTGGGAAAAGGGTTTGGAGACATTTTGGCAGGGTGTTTCTCCCAGAGCAAACAAGTGATTGGAGAGACAGACCCAAGCTTAAAGAGCTCAACATGGGTTTAATTTCTGTGTTTTCCTGTGCTGACAACAGAGGTTTTTTGTACACCACAACATTTCTGAGCTGGGTCTAACCCCCAAAACCTAAGCATGTGCTTGCTCCCTTATTTTCAATCCCCAAAGGAAAAAAAGCCAGAATTCCCTTTACAGTGGAAGGGCAGAAGTAGGTGCTTGCAGAGGCCTCCAGAGGGAGGCCCTGCCTGCATTAGTCTTGGATTTACTAAACTCAGTGTGCAGGATTTTCCCTTGAAGGCTTCCCTTCTTCTGTGGCAGAACGAACTTAGGGGCAATTAATTAATGGAGCCTAACTCATTAGCTCTCTAAAATGCAGGTGCAAGTCAAGCACCTGGATTTTGTGAACTCAGTTTCTCCCAGTATTTTCCTCAGGCTCAGGAGTTTTCTTTTGGATTGAGCTGAAAAAAATAATTTGGGGAAGGAGCAAGAGTTTCCATGTGTCTTAGTCCAACTGCTTTTCCATGACAGATCTTGGTCATCCCTTGAAATAGGAAGTCTTCTCCTTTTCTGGGTGTTAACAAACTTGTAGGAGTTGATCATTAATTATTTAAAATTTTTCATACTTTGGGAAAGTATGGAATTCCCATGCCCTGGGAATTTAATCAAGCAGTTTTCTTCAAACATGGAAAACAACAAAGAGCAGTTAGTGTTGCTTCATCAGTGACAAAAGGAGGGTGTTATCACAGGTTCTTGACTATCAAAGAAATGCTAATTCTTCCAGCTACAGGAAATAATAATTCTGTCTTTATATGTCCTGTTTTGTAGTTCTTGCTGGTGCTGTCCTGAGATGGTCACAGCCAGAGGCGTGGAATGGTGTGGGAAAAGGCTGGGCTGGATCCAGTGGCAGCATCCCAGGCCCTGGGGAAGACGTCATCGTCCTGCCAAGTACGTGAGGGAGGAAAGGAGTTTAATTCCTGTGGAGGTGCTGGGCTCTGCCCACACTGGGATTTATATTTGTGTTCCAGGATGGCTCCTTGGCCCCAGTGGCCATTCCAGTGTGTGCAGGGCCCCACATTTGCTCCTTGGCACACAGACTGCAGTGCAAAAATGTCATTTTTGGAAGAGAATGAGAATTCTTTTCCATTTTCACATACACACGAACACAAGCACTTTTATACTGACTTTCAAGCTGAAGTATGTACAGGGCCCTTAATTCAGAAGAGAATTTGTAAAATCCAGAAGCACAGCTCACAGAGAGATCATCTCTTGACCTGTCTGGCTCTGTGTTCTGAGCAAGGATCATATCTTTCATTTCTGCAATTGCATCACCTTCCATTTCATTTTCCTGTTGCAATTTCCACTTATCAATGGTGATCTCTCAATCTCATCCATTTGCCATGGATGCCTCCTGGACATTTTAACTTAGGCCTGTATTTCAACTTGTATTTCAACTTGAGTTGCATTTAAATCCCTGCTCATCTTACAACTTTACTGCATGAAAACTGGATTTTAGTAAATACATTAGGGAAATTGTAATAAAATCCGGAGAAAAAACTTGTGATAACAAGTTTATACAAGATAACAATTTTATACAAGAGCTGACCCTGCTTTGACCAGGAAGCTGGACTACATGAGGTCCTGAAGTCCTTTCCAGATATAATTATTGAATGATCTGATGAATATTGTTTGATATGTACCTGAAATATTCTAGACCCTGAATCTGTCACTTTTTTATTTGTTTGAAACCAGTTAAGTTTCTCTACCTGCCACAGCTTCACGTCTGGAAATGAGGATAACACTGCTTTGAGTCTATTCCTCTCCCACCTGGTTTTGGTTTAGAGCTTTTGTGAAAGGAAATGTTTGTGCTGGTATTTGAACATGGGGGTTCAGTCATGGTTAGGGCTTCTCTGCCCTGTGTCATTAAAGATTATAGATACATATATTGCAGGTTACATTAAGATTTATGACCACCATCAATATAGATTTAGTTTAATCTTCAATTTTCTGATAAATATAAAAAAAAGCCAAAAATGATGTAGTTTTTAAAATATTGCTTTTCTTCAGTTTTGTGGAGAGCTTGCATTGAGCTGAAGAGTAAATAAGATTGGAGCTCAGGGATAATTTACTCATGGAAAAGGTGGTCAGGCATTGGAAGGGGCTGCCCAGGGAGGTTTGGAATCCCTGTTCCTGGAGGTGCCCAAGGAAGATCTGGGTGTGTCACTCAGAGCTCTGGGCTGGTGACAAGGTGGGGATCAGTCACAGGTTGGACTCGATGGTCTTGGGGGTCTTTTCCAGCCTTAATGATTCTGTGATAACCAGTTCAGCAATATCAGCCCATGGCTGCAAACAGACCAGAACATCCCAGTCTTCACCACCATGTGTCAGATGCAGATATGAAGAGGCACAGGGGTAAATCACAACTTACACAGAAGCAGAGGATAACAAATGAATAAGCAATTAGGTTTGGCTGAGGGCTTGGAGTTCTGTTGTTTAGATCAGATCAAGAGTGGGAGATCAAGAGCATCAAGAAGGATGAGTTTGTGATGCACAATGAATAAAACTCCTCTGTGTTTCCTGCAAGGGTCAGAGGCTGGAGCACATCCAGAGAAGGGCAGTGGTGCTGGGGAAGGGTCTGGATTACACTCTGAGACACATAATGGGATTCTTGGGGCTGTTCCATTCAGGGAGCTGAGCTCAGTGATTCTTGTGAGTCCCTTCCAAGCCAGGTTATTCCATGATTCTGTGGTTCTATAAAAATCTCTTTACTCCCATTGCCAGAGTAAATGTGTGTGTTGGTTGCTGTGCAGAAACTATTCTCCTCTCCAGTGCCTTTCTGGAATCCTCCTTTGATTTTATCCCAAGAACACAAACACAAACACAGGCTGTCTATCACACCATCTACTCTGATGCATGTCTGCCTTTTCTGATCATCCTTCTCTCTATTTTATTTCTGCTCTCCCTCTTCATTCCTGCTGTTTTGGAGGTGTTGAGGCATTCCCTGGTATTGGAATCAACAGGGTACAGAGTCTTAAATTGGAGTCATGGTCCTCACCAGGGTGATAAGGGAACTGGATTTGTTGCTCAAATCAGGCAAGAAGAATTTTCTGTCCATTTCTCATGCTTTGCTTTGCTGCCACAAATGTCTGAGTTTGCACTTTAAAGGAAATCAGCCCCTTGCTTGGATCCAAAATCTAAAATGAAATCAACAACTTAAAAATGTATCTTTAATTGTAGCATTTCATGGATGTCTCTCTTCCCATTTCCACTGGCTTGTGCAGACCCTGCTAAGCTCAGAATGACTCCAGATGGCTTCAAAAAAAGTGGGAGTTTGTTGAACAAATATTCTACAAACCACCCAAACTTTGTGCTGCTATGCACACCAAAATAAGTTTTTGTGACTCACTCCTGGCAAGATGCAGCTGTATCTTACTCTTTGCTGTCTTCTGGTTACTTAAAATTCTCTTCTGGGAGCCATCTACAATGATTTCCTGGTTGAAAGCCAAGACATGAGCCTGCTTCTGGTATGCTGTGCATGACTGGCTTAGTCCTTTCTGCCCCCAAAGAACAGTTTTAGAGTCATAAAAGCAAATGATAGATGCTTGCTGCTCATTTCTAGCGTAAAGAAGTGCAGGGAAAGATTTCCTTCTGACACTTGAAATCTTTTACTGAATGTGGATTCCTAGAGTTCACTGGAGAACTGGGGCACTGCCTAAATTTAGCTACTGAAGGCTTCAATTTGCTTATTTAACAAAATGAGCAGAATTGCAATGTTGGGGCCACCTCATGGGCTGGTCTCAGGAAGGTTTGAAAAAGTAGAAAATGCCTCTATTAGCAAAATATACATATTAGAAACCAGGTTTTTGTGCTCCTGCTTGGTGTCTGCTTGACATCCAGAGATTTGGCAAGCTTGGAAATTAG
This sequence comes from Alaudala cheleensis, assembly GCA_013398995.1. Taxonomy (NCBI): domain Eukaryota; kingdom Metazoa; phylum Chordata; class Aves; order Passeriformes; family Alaudidae; genus Alaudala; species Alaudala cheleensis. The sequence continues at coordinate 72,267 of VWYE01015414.1, forward strand.
GGTTGTGTACCAAGTTCTTTCTATTTTTTTCCCTGTTTGACTTCACAGACTTAGTGCAAGGGTGACTTTCACTTGCAACAAAAGTGGATTCCTCATGTAAAAGTGACTTTGAGTGTTGGTGTGTTGCTACAATTCCCATCAGTGCCTGTCTCCCTGGTGGATTTGAGCCTCTTCCAGCCTGATCTGGAAACCCTCAGCTCAGGCTGCCACAGCTTGTGCTTTTATCCCTGGAGGTTCATCCTCCAGAGCCACAGCCATCCCACAAGGACCTCTCACATGCATCAGGCTTCAGCTGCCACAGCACCCTGCAAAACCAGCTGGAGGAGTTTAGTCATGCCATTCCAGCAGCCAGCAGTGGCATTGGCTTCCCAAAGCCCTGGGATTTGCAGGGCCTTGGTTTATGGTCTTTGGTGTGACACACTCCTGATGCATCATGCTCTGGGTGGAAGGAGAATGTGTTATAATTCCAAGCAAAGGAATGCTGTTTCGAAGGGTATTGATATGATATCATGTAGCCTCTGGCAATTTCTATCTTCCTTTTTTTTTTTCCCTCCCTCTCCAGTGGTGGAATTCACTCTGTTCTCTATTTTTCTGATTTTGATTTTCTTTGAAGTTTTTCTGTTTGAAGAGATGAATGCTGGAGCTCTGTATCCCCTATAATAGCTCCTCTGTTGTGCCTGATTTCCATTCAATAGCATGCTATGGTGTTTTATACAGCAGTGTGGCTGATCAAAGGCAATCTGTGTCATTGCTGGAGTCATTAGTGACTTCTCACTATTGTACATCTGAACATTAAGACTCTGGAATACCTGTGAGCTTTTTGTCTGAAGAAACTCTATGTACAATGAAATATTGCCCTGTTTTCAAGCTCAAACTATGGCTTGCTGAAAGTGGTTTCTTGCCATTACATAAATATTTTTCTGGTGGGAAAACAGCTCCAGTTTGTCTGTCTCTGAAGGTAAATCCTTTGAGCTCAGTGACCTAAAGTTTATTATTTAAACTGCTAAGTCATATCTCCCTCTACGAGGTAAATGAGTGCATTCTGTAAGGAAGTTGCCTTTGAATCTTGTTTGCTTTCCTCCTCAGGTGTGGAAAGACTTTTTTCCCCCCTCAAAGGAATAGAGTGTTGTTTCTACAGAGCAACATTTCACCCTCTGAGCACTTCACACCCCAAACATCACACCCCAGTGCTGTCCTTATAAACTGAGAAAACTCTGTGTTTGCAGAGGTATCTCTGAGTGGGGGGGATTTCTCACTCCCCTGTTTCAAGGCTCTCACAGATGATGCCACAGATGCAGAGCAGTCAGCACTTCCTTTATAAAGCCTTTTTTAGAAAGATGTGCAACTCAGCAAAAAACCTCCGTTCTAGACTGAAATGTGACATATAAATGGCATGCCTGGGAGCGCTGCTTCTTTTCCTTGTAAAAACGTTTCAGCCTGTGTTTGATGAATATACTTATGGCCTTTGTCAACTGCAGCTTCTTGCTCACATTCTTGAGCTGTGATTTCACAAACTAGATTCCTCTTCTGTCTGACAGAGACCATTCTAACAACATCTCCCCCCTTTTTCTCCTCTCTGTTTCATATCCTCGCATCCTGAGCCTTCACAGCTCTGCAGGGCATGGGGGCTGTACCTGTCCTGTAAAGAGATTATAGACAGGAGTCTCTTCATGCCTGTAAAAATATATTTAGTACTAAAACCATAAGATTTAGGGGGGTAAAAATTGCACTTGCTCCCTAGAGACTTACTTCATCTGAATGCTGTGAAAATTTTGCTTGCTCAAAAGATCATTCAGCCAAGGATGCAGGGAATTTGTTTTGGGATGAGGGGTACAGATAAACCATGGCCTGCTGCTGTACTTGATGTGGCCCTTGAGGACAGACATCCTGGGCTTTCAGGGTGCTCATGGCCAGAGAGAAAGGATAAAAAGACAGAGGAGACAAGGAAAAGGTGGGATAATTGATTCACAGGGATAAAGGCAGGAACATGTAGGTAGGAGACAAACACATCTGCAAAGCAGAGCCAGAACTCCAAGCCTGAAAACAGAACCTGAAATAAAATTTTCCTTTCCCTGGAGGTTCTGAAACTTCAGGGTTGCAAAACCAAAGAGTGAAAAACTAGAAAATGCTACTATTAAAGACAACCTACTAATACTTTCTTTCAGTCCATTTCTGAGTGTACTTCATGTAGGTTTTCACGGAATCATATTGATTATGTTTCCTGCATACAGGGCTTGGAAATTTTCTTAAACCTGTGTGTTAAATAGTTTGAGCCAGCCCCTGATTACATGATTTTTGGCAAGGACTTTCTCTGTGCTACCCATTGTGTGGTCGTTTGTGTTCCCATCCAAAGCAGTTGCCAATGTCCACAGGCAGAAGTGAAAATGTTAAGTAGCTGAACCACTTCCCAAGGCACTTCATGGTTCTTATATTCCACACAAAAACCATTTTCAAGTGTCCCATTCTCACCACTCTGTCAAAATACACCAGAAAAAGTATGTATGTTCCTTAATCTCTCCTGTTTTCTATCTCTATGCCTTGCAATAAATGCTTATGAAAACAATGAGAGTCACAGAAAATCTCTGTGTAGGATAGGGCTGTCATGATGTTGAAGATTTTTTTTTTCAGTCTTTCTGTGAAAGCCATTTTTAGATCATATTATTGAGCCCCTTGTTAGGGAAACACCTTGCTTTTCCTTCTTCCCACAGGAACACCCACTGGCTGAGAGATGCACCATACTCTTACTCTTGTCAATAAGGAAAGGGCACAGAAATCACAGTTTCAGGGCCAGTGCAATCAACTGAGAAGCTCTTAGTGACATCCAAGAGCATCAGATGGGCCCTGAGGGTGGAATTCACCTCTGTGCAGCAAGCTACCTCTAAATGATCCACCATTTGCATCCTTGCTCATGTCCTACTTGGAACATTTAAGAGGCATTTTAAAGGTTCCCAGGCTGCAGGCTTGCAGCTTGAGGAAGCAGCAGAGATGTTGTCATTGTGCTCAAGCCACAACAGTTTTCATTCTGTTCTGAAATACAAAAATATCCCCCTTGCTTTCTCCTGATGGATCTGAGGAAATGGTGCTTTGCCCTGGTCATTGTTAATTAATTTTTAGAGGGGAATATAAATGCAGAATGGAGGAACTCGTATTGGACCCGGCGATGATCTCAGAGTTCTTTTCCAGCCTTAACGGTTCTGTGGTTCCATGAGCTCTGGCTTTCTGCAGGTTGTGTTTGTGTAGGCAAAGCTTTCCTCTGGGATGGTGAGGAAGAAGTGAGTTTTCATACACTAAACCTGGGAGAGAAAAGCCAAGATGAAAAGAGGGAAAAGTGGTGACACAGAGTCGGTGGAGGTAGTTCATGGTGTGTGGCTGCAGTTTGTCACCCTGATCACTGCTGTTCACAAGGTGGGGACTTGCAGGCCCTTTGCACCATGACACACCTTGGTGATGCTGTTGGATATTTTTTTCCATTTCCACCAATCCTAGAATCCCAGAAGGGTTTGTATTTCAAGGCACCTTAAAGCTCATCTTGTTCCAACCTCCTGCCATGGGCAGGGACACCTTCCACTGTCCCAGGTTGCTCCAAGCCCTGTCCAACCTGGCCTTTAACACTTCCAGGGAAGGAGCATTTTGTCATTCTTGTTCTCTTCAAAAGAACTCTCTTGTCCTCTTCAATTCCATGAGGCAAAAATGAGAAAGATGGGGAGAGACCATTTACAAGGACCTGGAGTGACAGGACAAGAGCTTATAGCTTGGAATTGGACAAAAGTAGGTTTGCATTAGATATTAGGAAGAAATTCTTCCCTGAGGGGGTGGTGAGGCCCTGACACAGACTGCCCAGAGAAGCCGTGACTGCATCCCTGGAAGTGTCCAAGGCCAGGTTGGATGGGACTTGGAGAAACATGGGATGGTGGAAGGTGTCCCTGCCTGTGGCAGGAGGTTAGAACAAGGAGATGTTTAAGGTCGCTTCCAGCCCAGGCCATTCCATGATTCTATGAAAACAAATCTGAATAACATAAAAGTCAAGCCAAGCTGACATTCTCCACCAGCTCACCACACTTTTTGACAAGTGATTTTGTCCAGCTGCCATTGACCTGAACAACCCTCTGCTTTGCTTCCCAGACAGGACCATCCTGGTGGATGTGGCTCTTCCCCCTCTGAGACGACTCTACATCCTGGGGACCCTCGAGTTCCCCAGCAACTCCAGCAACGTCCTGAGTGCAGCCTGTGTCGTGGTGCTGGGGGGTGTGCTGAGAGTGGGTGAGTGAACAGCTGATCTTCAGGACCCCTGGGGTTTCATTTTGCTCTTGATCAGAAAAAAAAAACTGTGGAGAATGACTTACAGTGTCTCCACAAACATGCTGTCCAACCTAATGCCCCTGGCCATCTGGAAATCTGCAGTTTGGACACCCAGAATCCATGTGAAGCACGATGATTATCCACTGGAGCTAATTACCTCTTCTTTGAATAGCAATGTGTTACAAACACTGCAATCTGCACCTCATTCCTGGTTTCACCAGGGCAGAGATTTTATCAGATATGTGGGGTTACTTTATGAGACAGTAATTGCTCAGGGCAGGATCTGCCCTAGTGCTCAGGCAATGCCTGCTGCCTATGGGCATTAATAAGACACTCTTTGTGACACAGAAATATTTAAAGCCAACACAGATGGAGTCATGGAGAATCCCCTGAATACCTGGAAATCCAGCTGTGGTATGAAACAGCTGGATTCAGCACACTTGCTCCTCTCATCCCTCTGCACAGATGAGCACCAGGACCACAGGTACCACCTTGCCCCTACTTCCAGCTGCTTCACAGTTCTCAAAGTCACTGGGGCTCATCCACGTTATTTACAACAGACAGGACTGGCGTTTTTCCACTCTGAAGTAATCACTCACATAATTCCCTTTAAATACCAAGGTTTCTAAAGCCAGGCATTATATTTACTTACAGGAATCCTTAGGACGCTGGGATCACACTGTTGATCATTGCTTGACCTTTCTCAAGATTGGTTTCATGAACTTTAAAAAGAGAATTTGTTTGTGTAATCACCTCCTGAGGAAGTCTGCTTCAGTATTTGTTTGTTGTTAATCTCAAGGGACTGTTTAGTTAATACAGTACTGGCCAAAAAAGTTATTTTGCTGTCTTGTGTTTTTCTTTGTAAAAAGAGGTTGGAAAGCTTAATCTGTGAGGTTAAAAGATATAAATACTTAAAAGAGTGTCAGTCATTTCTTACTTAGACTCCTTTGCACTTTAAATATGGTTTCATATTGGTTTTAAGAAAAAGCATGTGTTCATTGCTAAAAACACTTATTAAAAAAACATTGAGGCACTTTGCAGCACAAACTCCCCTCCAGCACATCTGTGAGCAGTAATGACATTAAAACCCAGACAGGTATTTGCAGCTGCTGAGTCGCAGTCCAGCCTCTCCTGGAGAGCTGTCCTTGTTTCAGCTGGGAGATGATGGGTGGGTAGAGGTTTCATCCTGGCTTCCCTGCCTGCATGCAGAGCTGGAAATCCCTGGTTTTCCCTCCCTTCCCCTTTCTCTCCCCACTCGTTCGAGGCCTTACGGTAACGTCTTGGAGCCCATCTGTCCAATCCTGCCTGTTCCGTGCCTGAAGGAAAAGGTTTTGGAGCCCATCTGTCCCACTCCACCACACCCTAAAGAAATCCTGACACAAAACAGATAATGAGACAGTTTAGTAAACAGATTTAATGGATGTGGACATCAGCGTTCAGCACTGCCTGAGCAGGATCTCGGGTTGGCATCTCGAGAGCCGAATCCCCAGGTCCTGCCTGCTGTGTAGTTTCTCCATGCCCTGTTTTCAGCATGGCCACAAGCTGTTCCTTCTAATTCCGTGGCCTGGGACAAAGGCTTTCTGGTAAAGCTGGAGTATTTTGCTCCCTTAAAGTCCTAGAGAACAATGATCAGTTTAGAAATTCATCTTATTTGGGTTTGGTGTCTTCCAGAGCACTTGACTTCTTCCCTGCAGAGAAAAAAACAAAGTCAGGAGGTTAAATCTTGGCCATAAATGCATAGGAATTAAATGATGATGGGAAATATGTAACAAAGGAAAAAAAAAATCAGTGTAAAATTGGACTTCTTCCATCATCACAGGAACCTAATTAATTTTATTGAAATAAAAATGTGCAGGCAAATTGGGATGAGAAAATAGTGATGTTTGGGAAACCAGAATTTTTGGAACACCCTTGACCATGCAGGGTCAATCATCACTTTTGTCTTTAATGTATGATCACAATCCATGTGAATTATGATCCCTGGAAGATGTGAGATGATTTAAGATCCACAAAGAACTCTGTCAGAACCCTTGGAAAACCCAAAGGAAAATGTGTGGATCTACCCACACAGGAATTTCTCTGGCTGCTCCTGGCCCTTCAGTGGATCCAGGGAAACTTTCTGATTATTTCTACTTTCACAGTCCTACCTCTAAGATGAGAGTTTCTCTTTTTCAGTTTATCTGTCAGTCTTTTATTTGATGGTAATGTTTGCAATAGAATTTTAGTTACACCATTTATTTCTCTTCCTCTGCACTATGATACTGTAAAAATTAACTATTTTCACAGCTTATAAAGGGTGAGTTTGAGGTTCAGAGAGAAAGCAAAATGCTAAATATCATTAGCACATCTGCGTCAAAACAAGAGAAGAAATGATGAATTCAACATCTCACAGTTGCTTTTCCGTTCTCAGCTGGATGAATTTCATTTTAACCCACAAGCATTAAAACTCAGATGATATGAGCAGAAAGTGCCCTGTTCCACTGCTGAACAAAGCCCTCAGCTCCCAATAAGGCTGAAGAAAATGCTGAAGTTCACTTGGCACACATTGATCTGTCGGACTCATCCTGAACTAAACTGCACTCAGCAGCTCTTTGCTGTTTTTGCATTTTATAGTAGAGCTCGCCAAGTAATTATCCAGATAGGATTTCTCCTTTTGGTTTCAACTTGTCACAATCTTTCCTTTGCATATCTCCTGATGGCTGCTTGTCAGTCGTGTCACTCATTGGAGGCAAGAGGCCTGAGGTCATCATTAGCTCATGGCTTGATTGTCTGGAGAGGGAACCTCAGAAAAATCTAATGCCTCTTATCTTGCTTGTGGTGAGAGCTCTAATGCATTTACTTCCCCCTCTTTCCCAGGAAGAACCCCCATTCTAACTTGTCAAAGGGTAAATTAGTGTATTTCATTAAATGGCCATGTGTTAGCAGTAATTAAAAACAATAATTAGAGCACCAGTGAGTTTCAGCAATTTACTGTCTTTTCCAACTTCTCCAGCACCTCTGTAGTGTGGATCCCTTCTTTAGCTGTGGGCTGAGTCCCACCCTGCAGTCACATCCCTGCACAGCTCTCCAGCTTGTATGAAGGAGGGACTCTGTTGGTGTAACAAGTTGTATTTTCATTCTGGATCATGGAAAAATAGTGATTTGAAAAGTTCATTAACTTGCATTCCCTCCAATGAACCCCTCAACCTCTGTCAGTTTGGCTTTTACCCCTTCCAAGCCACTTAATTTCTCTTAACTAGTTGCACCATGTAGGGAAGGGATTTGGTTCACATGTTCAAGACACCCAAATTTAGGTGTAATGTGGACATCAGCACATGAGCTGCTATTCCAGCAGAGATCTATCCAATATAACCAGAGGAGCTCCAGAGCCCCTGCAGTCTGATTGACACAGACATCCAGAAAAAATCTACTTTGAGAAACCTGAATGTAGGTATATGATCCTCCCTGGAAACATGGTTCAGTTGCCTAATTATCAGGATTTTTCTATCATTCTGGGCCCCCTCAGGTGTGTCCTCCTGCCTTCAACTTCTGCTTAAATATCCCACTCTTCTATCATTGAACCCTGAGTTGTATCTGCCAGCCTCCAGAGAGGATTTGGAGGGCGCTGGGACTCTCAGATCCCATCCTACACGTCTCACCACTTACTCCTCATCCATCCCCCACTTCTGGCTGTTGATTCCTACTCCACAGCTGTGGAGATGTGTAGCTGAGGACTTCTGGAATCTTCTGTGCATTTGGCAGAAAGAGGCAACCAAGTGAGGTGTCCTTGTTTGGCTGCTTTTCCAGGCTGCTTTCCAGAGTGCAGCCTGGACACCTGAAGGAAGCTCCAGAAGAAGAACCAACAGCAGGTGCTGTCCAGCTGTGCATTGACCATGAATAAAAGCTCCTCAGAAGTTCTCATATTGTCCTTTCTGGTGAAAATATGACACAATTTTCAAAAGAGCTGGGCACTTAAGAGTCCAAGAAGTTTTGGATTCAGGAAACAGAGACAGAGGAGATGGTCCCAGCAAAATACTCATCAGTGTTGGTTTTGCCAGGTGAAGGGAGGAGAACTTAGCTCAGAGATTTTGTTGCTCTTATATGCAACAGCTGTTGTGAAAAAAAAGGACAAGGCTAGAAGGGAGGAAGCACCCACCGTTCTAGGAAAGAATTGAATGGGTTGTGCTATGGAACAAAACCCAAAACAATACAGCAAAAATCTGTCAGGGAGAACATCTGGAACAGAACTGAAATAGGCAAACAATGGAAAATGCTTTTAAAACTCAACAAACTAGATCCAGACCAGAGTCCAGAATAAACGAAAATCTGGATAGAAAAAAACACATCTCTATTTCTGTTCTCCTCTTTATTCCATCCTTTTTTTGTGATAGTAGGTTTGTTCCTCTCCAGGGGTTAGACCTGCTGAAGGATTTTGAACCAGCTGACACCATTGTGCTATCAGATCTGTGTTACAATCTCAACATTTGGATCTCCCTCTTCTTCAGGACAGTGTGTAAGCAGTGGTGAATTTATAAACACCTCAGGTTGTTTATTAACACAGGATTATCATGTATGGCTGGGGTGTTTTGCACTGTGTAGTGCAATTGGAACAACACGTGCTTGAGGGAGCTCTGCCTCTGTCTTTAGTGCCTCCTGACCTTTTCTGACATCTCACCAGACATTTCCACCAACTTTTGGTTATTTCCAGGTTACAAGAATCCTTTTTTCCTGGTTCTGTGCCAGCAGCATGTTATCTCACTTTATGGTCAATCAGGTTGCTCATCAAATTGCCAGGGCTTCCAGCTGGAGCAGGAGCGTGAAAGGGGATCCATTTCCACTTGTCTCCTGCAGGATGGGGAATTGGGCAGTTTGGTGTGATCTTATGTGGCACTTGCTCACCACAGAAAAGTGGGACAACAAATCTGAAGTTTTTACAAGCGAGGTCCAAAGAGGGACACTTAAAGCTCAGATCCTTCAGTGTTGTAGAAATCATGATTCCTCTTGTTTATGGAAAGAGGCTGTATCCAAAAAAATTGCTTATTACAAGAGTTGTGATTTCATAGCCAGTTTCTTCATAAGGTTCTGAAACTTACCCAGGCCCTGTGATTTGTGTGAATCAACTGTTTTGGACTCCCCTTATGAATAAACTGAGGTAGCTGCTGCTTCCATGTCTTCATTTTCATGGGCCATTCTGCTGGAATCTATTTAGACTTAGCCAAAGTGGATATCTGAGACCTTACTCTGCTTCTTCCTTTGTTTTTCATTCTTCTCCATTCATTCCCAGAGAGATTTTCACCTTTCCAAGACCTCTTGCCTTACTATGTTCAATCTGAGAGAATCACAGAATGGGTAAAGTTGGAATGGATTGCTGGGGGTCATCTCATCCAACCACTCTGCTCCAGCAGGGTCCCCTAGAGCATGATTCACTTTTTTCCTAATTATTCACTTCAAAATTCCTGCTGGCTTTCCTACACCATCCCTGTTGCTGCTCTCTCCATTTGTGTCAGTTTATCTGCTTACTTTCAGCATCTTCACATGAGTTTGGGTCCGTGATAAAACACTGAATCCCACAGGGGTTGCAGGACCAGACCTGGCTGAGTCCAGGTCCTCATTCCAGTCACTCAGGCTGTGAATTGGTGTGTGCCACGTCACTGCTGAACTCGTGTAGTTTGTTAATCACAAAGTTTTGTGCTGCTAAGCCAAGAGCCTTGGAGAAGCCAATTATACGATATCAAAGCTATTATCTTTATCAACTAGACCTGTAATCTCATTAGGAGAGGATAACAAGGAAGTTTCACAGGACCTTTTTTTTTTTTCTATAAAAGCAGGTTGATTGGCATTAATTATACCAGCCACCTTTAATGATTTATTAATTGTGTTCAGAGTTGGACATTCCATTTTTATTTATTTTTCCCCTAGAATCAGTGTCAAGTTGACAGGCCCGTAATTACCTGGGGCTCTTACTTTTATCTTTGTTTGAAATATTGGCACAATATTAGCTTTCTTCAAGGGCTCTCAGACATCATGAATGATCCCAAAATTATTGAAGAGTCCACCTTAAATAGTCCAATGGGTTTCCTGGAAAATTCTGCTAGCACTTGCATTCAAGTCACTGAAATCCATTGATTTAAACCCCTGGAACTATTGATGGCAGTAAGCAAGTATTAAGCCTATTTTTCTTCTAAATATTCTTAAAAGAAGTAGAATTTTCCTACTGATTGATGACTCCTCTGTTCTTTCATGTCATTTACCAATTACAGTTTCCAGCCACTGAAGAATTTCTGTGAATGTTATCTTCCCTTTATTATTTTATTTTATTTTATTTTATTTTATTTTATTTTATTTTATTTTATTTTATTTTATTTTATTTATTTTTTATTTTTATTTTATTTTTATATTTTTTATTTAATTTAATTTCATTTTTTATTTATTTTATTTTATTCTATTCTACTCTACATTATAAACAGTTTTATTATGACATTTGTTTCTCACTCTCACTGTGTTTTTATATGTGAAATTTTGGCCTTTTTTTTAAACAAGGGTAACATTTCTTAATATGTTGTCCTCTTTTTGGACTAAAATCTATGATTTTTAGCTAAATGTAGATGTAATTCTTTTAAGTGAGGGAGAACTTCCAGTTCATCCTGTAGAATCTCCATTTCCAATCCTTTGTATGTGATTTTTGTCTGGAAGCCTTCTTAAAAATGGTTTTAAAATCCAGCTGAGAATTGGATCTATGAGATGGCTTCACCTGACTTAACTAGAACAGCAAATGCTTTGTAACCAGGAGTAAAAAAAGCATCTTTGGACACAACCTAATTCCTGGTTTTCCTCTGTTCAAACCACAGTCATGGGAGTTTAAACACGGAAATCACAGCTGGTTTGGGTGGACACTGAAAGATAATTCCCTCCATGTCCCCAGGGGATAAACGAGCTCACTGGTGGGAGATACATTAGATGGGGAACATGCAAGTCCTGTATTGTTTTCCTTTTACCCATTAAAAAGCTGTACAGAGAATTTAAATATCCTCAGTCAGATGCTGCTGGGGAACAATGAATTGTTTTATTGATTTCACTTAAATAAAAAAAAAGGCTCTTAAAGCAAAGTGTTTCTTCAGGATACAAAATCATCTCTCTTTTCCAAACTAGTAATTTTTAAATATTAAAAGAACATGACAGGCCAGCTAATTTTGTACAGACACATATATATGTATTTTAGTTCTACATCTGCTGCAATTTTCTGTTGCATAATTGATTTAATCTCTAATTTTAAAGGAACGCTGAACTCCTTTGCTGGACTCCGCATACATTTCCCCAGGGCAAAAACTGTCCTAGTTTTTCCTCCTTAGTATCTGTTTAGTGCTGGGCCATTTTCCTCTGAAACTGTAAACTACCCTTGGTGAAAGAAATGAAGGCAAAGTTGGAATACAGTGAACTGTGCAGACTTATCACCATTGCACACACAAAAACTTCTTGGGCACTTTATTTTCCCTGCCTTTTTTTTTCACCTCAATCTTTCAATTTTTTCTATAAATGCTGCACAATTACCCTGGAGCTGGTGAAATCGTGAAGGAGCAAAAAGGTAAAAATTGGTGAGAGAAGAAATACTAATTCAGCCATTTAAATATTTCTTTAAAATCAGATTCACACGTATTTCCCCTCCCTGGTTTCCCTCCCATTTTCATCATCACAGAAGCCGTGGGTACTTTTGTGGAGGGTTTGATGCTGTTTTGTCTTTATTGCAGGTTCTTCCCAACATCCCCTAGAAAGGGATTTAAAGCTGCTGTTCCTTCTTCGGGCATCTGAAGGGATTTACTGTGATCGTCTGGAGGATTTAAATGTCCACCCAGGGAACATTGGTATGAAATATGAATTCCACTTTTCACAAGAAAATAATTTTTTGGCAGTATCCAAATCTACCACTGTTGAGACTGTTACAGATAAACCTCAAACAAAGGTTTAGAGCAGACCTTTAATCTTCTGGGACATATAATCTATATGAAAAGTATTTTGGATTTGTCCTCTGGTTTTGGATCCCTTTTTCAGAGGGCAAAAAAATAAAGTTCATTGTCCAGAAATATTAATAAAGCTGCAGAATATTTGTATCTTTCATTCCTGGAGATTTTACCTAATTTGTTTACTTAGATAATTTTTTTTCAATGGTAGATATCCTTGTCTGCAATTCCTTCAATTCTAATTTGTGTCAATGAGACTTCTGTGGCAAAATCCCCTCTCTTGCCTGTACATGTGATGGTCATTTCAGTTTATTGAGGATTTATTGCTCCTTCACTTTGTATTTTGAGTGGAGGCTTTGTGCAGTTCTTACACTTCCCATAAAATATAGAAACATACTTTATTAAATATAAATATTTCCATATATTTAGTTATTGCTTCAGTTCTTCTTAAGCCTCTTTTTCCCTTAACCTTTGAAATCCTCCTTGTGTTCTTTTTTTTTTTTGCAGGAGTTTATGGACAGGTGCAAATTTATAGTGCTTATCCTAAGATGCCTTGGACACATCTGGGAACCAATGTTGCTCCTGGCAATGAAAGGTGGTATTTTGCCCAAATATGCGTTCAGATATTAAATTTTGGCTCCTTTTCCCATGACTTGTATTTAATATTCCTGTGAGTTGTATTATTCCTTTCCTTTGTGAAGGATTCTGTTTGAATTCAGTCTTGATAGAAATAAACCCAACCTAGGTAATAGAAAATTGCACCATGGTGGGGAAGCTGATGATCTTTAAAGGCCCTTCCAAGCCAGATTTCCTTTAATTCTAAAGAAATCTAAATTCTACAGGTGAATCAAGCTG